>JAQLOL010000024.1:10000063-10016643 GCA_029783665.1 Naso thynnoides
TGTTTGTCCATGAGGTGGGGGACGCCTGCTATTCCTGCAGTCTGTGACAGAGAGATCCAAGCGAGGCGCTTCCATGGCTGGAGTGTTTGACATTGATTTGGACCAGCCGGAGGAAAATGTCTCCGACGATGAGAATGAGGAGGTACTTTAATGGGAAATGTTGAACGTAACTGCGGGAGTTGTCACAGCAGAAACTCTTCACGAGCAGCGGCTAGCTGTTAGCATGTTAGCCTGCCAGCCAGCGCAGGCCTGCTCCTGCTGCCGGAGCTCTCGGGCCTTGTCAAACACGGTTAGCATAGGCTAACGCTAGCCTTACCAGCGTTTGCCTGACAGTGATCATGACAGAGATATCACTTGTTCTGTCTTCGTTATACTAGCGAGTGATGAGGGACACGCGTTGCTCACACTGTCACGTTTTAAAACCATCGCTGTCACGTTGAAGTTGTGCAAGCAAAGCCAGACTCGCGCAGAGCTGCTGCAGTGATAAATGTGGCTCGGTGTGCAACAGTTTATTTTGGCAAGTCTGTTACTGAGTGCGTCTGTCTGCAGCTGAAGCTGCTGCTCGTGTGTTTCTGCTCATATCGAGCCTCAGATACTGGAGCAAAACACTGACTTACTACCGACTTACGCTGGAACTGACATTCACTTCGATGATGTGTTAGTTAAACATTATTTCATGCACGTGTCTTATCAGTTATGACAGCAGAGCGCGCGCTGCTTAAGGGTTAGAGCGATGCTGAGGAGTATATAGGCAGTTCAAAGTGCAGCAATTTTCTGCAAACACGTTTATATTTTTTCATGAACATAAACAAGTCTTGCTTCACATCTTGCAACATGTTGATGTTCCTGCTGCACGGATTGGGCAACACTGTCATGACTGCAGCTCCTGTTTGTCAGTATCCTATCACAGCTCCTGTGTGAGTGTCATTGTAACAGGCAGTGGTGTTGGACAGACCTGTTGCACGCTGTGATGTTGACATGTTGCAATAAGATGAAATATCAAATATCAAATTGGCAATTTCTCTGAATCCAGTCTGTTAGTTGTTTGGTTGGTGAATTGACAAAATATAGCAAAAGGCTTTTCACTGTTTTTTGGCTCAAAATAATGTATTTAAATGTTTGCTTGTTTGTTTGTTTGATCCAAAAGTCCAAACACATAATCTGCTCACAGCCATATGAAAATAGAGAAGAGCTGCAAATACTCCAACTGGAGAAGCTGGAACAAGAAATGTTATTCTAAAAGATGACTCAAATGATCAGTCTGTTTTCAGAAAAATTTGCTGATTTAAAGTTATTCTGATCGACTAATGAATTAAATGTTGCAGCCCTAAGCAAACAGTTGTTTTTGTTTTGTTTTGTTTGCTTTTTTAGTATTTATGACATTATGTTTATTCAGATTGAACCAGCTTGATTGTATATTTAATTACAGCCATTATTCCGCTGTGTAGCAGTTTGCTCTGCTTTACCATCAGTGTCGTTAAACAGACATTAAATGTTTAAACACAAGAAAGAAAAGAAAATACAGAGAAGTCTGCATAAGGTTGAAAGTCAGCTGGACTTACTGAATGAGAAATGAAAGACAGAATGGAAAAGGGCATGAAATCAAATGAATAATTCCCAAGGTGGACATGGGCATTTAGCAGCGAGTGCTGTCTGTGTTTAACCCCTCAGTGATGTATCATTATGTTGTGTTTCCTTCCAGGCTCAACTCAATGATATCATGGACCAGTGCAGCGGATTTGAGTTGTAAGTTTCCAACATGTCCACGCGTGCCTGTGTTTATGTATGAAAAATGAGCAGCACCATTCATGGAATGTTGTCTCTACAGCAACATGGACGACTGTGAGAAGATTGAAATATCCGAGGACAACGTCAACCAGGGGACGGAGAACATCAGGCCTGAGTGCTTTGAGCTGCTGCGTGTCCTCGGGAAAGGCGGTTATGGAAAGGTACTTGTGGTACCCAAGAAGCAGCAAGAAAGTAGAAAGTACAGTAGAAAGTACACTTAACATGCACACACTCCTACAAATACACACTTTGGATTGTTTCCCCCCCTATAACGTGAAGTACTGAATCATCTCGACTGATCCTTTTGACTGTTGATGTGATTGTTTTGAACCTTTTTGCTCTTTTCTCCGCTGTGCAGGTTTTTCAAGTTCGAAAAGTTGTTGGAGCTGCAGCAGGCAAAATATTTGCCATGAAAGTTTTGAAAAAGGTATTTTAATATTGTGAGTGATGTGAGAGTGATGTACAGCTGCTGTCAGTATGCATCCTACAAACGTAATTGCATGATTGTTATGACAAATAAATGTTGTGGTGCTTCTGTCTGCAAATGTTGGCCGTCCTTGAAGCCAGTGGTGGGGTAAGATTTCACTGCTAGTTGGTAGATTGCCATCTGTGCTGCTGCAGCCTTGGCACCTGAAACACTCTGCCTCAGCCCATTAGACTCTGATTAATATTCGCACTGCTTCTGCTTGATTGGCTCAAGTGACCCCAGTGATACGTTAAAGAGCGGCCTGATTCCAACCAGTCATTTCAGTGGTTAAGCTTTAAAATGACAAGCGTTTGTGTGCAGCATGGCCCGAGGGTCAGGACTGTATTTATGAAGCATCTCAGAGTGAACAATCTGTCCTAACTTGCCCCAAATTCCCACATATGCAGTCCAGCATTTAGGCTCAGGAAGTGAAAACAATTTATCAGCTGACTGAGCCGAGGACATTATTTATATCTTTTCCAGTAAGCTGCAGAATGGCCGCAGCCTGTCAGGGCAGACAGTTATAAGACAAATGTGCCTTATTTTTAAGTGCAAAAGTGCAGGTTTTTTGTTTTGTTTTTTTGATTAACAAGACATTTATTTATTTATAAAAATTTAACTCGTGAAAAATGTAACATTGAAAAATGTCCCTCTCCAAAACTAGACCCACTGCAGAAACAATTTCAGTGTTATTGCAGTAAACAATTCATTTAAAAATGAAAAAATGTGTCTACAAAAGCAGCGATGTAATACTGAACAGTTATGGTGTGCCATTATTTCACCTATGTAATTTTTATTTTTAGATAATTTTTCGATGTGTAACTAGTTTGCAGTGTAAGTGAAACAGTACTATATTATTGATACATAATCCTAATCTTGATGAGCTACATTCTATTGAACGTAGCCTGTTTATGTTTCAGATGAGTTGATTTTGCAGTGAAACCAAAGAAAAAACCCCAAGAGGTCAGCATGAAATGTTGAAAGCGGCTCATATATAACTAAAGGTTGAACTGCACTGAATCTGAGATGCTTGATGAACACGGAGCCACATTATACAACAGAAATAATGGCCAATAGTGTAGTAGCTTTGCAGTAGTGAATAAGAATTAGTCACTTTCAGTGAACAAAAGTACAAACGTTTATGAGCAAGAAGGAGCTAAGAATTCACAAAACAACACGTAGTCCTCAAGCGATCTCGATGAAAAGTCTCGTCAAAAGCAACTTCTCTGTCAGCTAGTGTGTATTGCAGTGTTAAAATCAAAGGACTCGTCACAGCGTCAGTCAGCCTGTTGGAGCTCCATCTGTTGATGTAGTTGTCACACTCATAGCTGAGACGACAGCGCTGCTGACAGGCAGCTCTTTAGCTTTCTGAAAGAAGTGGTTTGCAAACACAAACAGAGGCAGCAGAGAGGAGAAGAGCAGAAGGCACTCTGACTGTGCACACAGAAAACCACATTAGTGCTCAGTCTGTTGACGTGATTTTACTCCATGAAGCTGCAATCCAAATGTATAAAACTGTTATAACAACAGAACTGCAGTGTTTCATTTGTTTGACACAGTAATGAGAGGAGTGTAACGGACTTAAATGTATTTTATTTGTTAAAATAAAATCACAATGATTAGCAAATGTCAGACCTCAGTCATAGGGACCTAGTTGCCCATATTGGTAGGCTTAGGGTTAGGGTTATATACCCAGTGTTTCAACCCTTCCTGCAGCGCAGCCATATCTGCATCTCTGCTAATATTTATACTCTTCTTCGGGGCGGGGTCACCAGGCTATGATTGTGCGCAACGCCAAGGACACGGCTCACACCAAGGCAGAGAGGAACATCCTGGAGGAAGTGAAGCACCCCTTCATTGTTGACCTCATTTACGCCTTCCAGACGGGAGGAAAGCTGTATCTCATCCTGGAGTACCTGAGTGGTCAGTACAAGATAAAGCGCTGCATTGTAGCATAAAATGTTTAAATGTTGATGTGCACTGCGTGCGTGTCAGCCGTGTAAATGTGTGTTCGCCTGTGCAGGAGGAGAGCTGTTCATGCAGCTGGAGAGGGAGGGCATCTTCATGGAAGACACAGCCTGGTGAGTGTTGTTAATTATCAAACACACGTCTTGTCAGTGGCAGCTGTCTGATTGGCTGGCAGCTCTTTGTCAAAATTGCACTCACACAACCTCTGACACAGTTTTGATCCACACTGCTAATCAAAATAACAGGTTAATAGTATTATTAAGCTGAGGGTTACAGTAAAGAAGTACTTCAGCTTCTTGTTTTCTTACCAGTCAAAGCTCATGTTTCAATGATTTAAACTGACTACATCTTAATGTCATATGTGTATCTGTGTATGACAGGTGGATCCTCATTTACAAACAATCTCCCATCATGTAGTTGATGGTAATAGTTACACCACTTGCTTTGTTTTTCCCTCCAGTTTCTACCTGGCAGAGATCTCCATGGCTCTAGGTCACCTGCACCAGAAAGGCATCATCTACAGAGACCTGAAGCCTGAGAACATCATGCTCAACAGCCAAGGTGTGTGTGTGCAACCGTGTGCGCACTTGAAGAGATGAAGTCACACCTTTATTGCATAATTTGTCAAAAGAAAACATCTTAAATTTAATTTTATTTAACCAATCCACATGCACAAATATTATCCATGTCACGTTGTCATTTAGTACAGGTGGTGTTGTATATCAACCACAAAGGGGTGCGAGAATTGTGAATAAGTCCGTTTTCCCTACAGGTCATGTAAAGTTGACAGATTTTGGGCTTTGCAAAGAGTCCATTCACGACGGCACAGTCACCCACACTTTCTGCGGCACCATCGAATACATGTAAGTTGTGCTTTTTTCATTTGCACTCTCCCTCTCTTGCCTGCTGTTGCCTCATTAAAATTAGTAAATGAAGAAGAAATGAGCAGTGGCGTTGTTGCAGGGCCCCGGAGATCCTGATGAGAAGTGGACACAACAGAGCAGTGGACTGGTGGAGTCTGGGTGCTCTGATGTACGACATGCTCACGGGAGCGGTCAGTTAAAAATTGATAACATAGAAAAACTTTTCTCTTATTGATGTGCTGTTATAAAATATGAATTGTGAACATTTGAGTTAAAATTTCCTCTCTCTTCCTGCTGTAGCCACCGTTCACAGGTGAAAACAGAAAAAAGACCATTGACAAGATCCTGAAGTGTAAGCTCAGCCTGCCGCCCTACCTCACACAAGAAGCCAGAGACCTCCTGAAACGAGTACAGCCTGTTTGTTTGAAGTTTATACACCTTGTGTGTATCCAAAATAAAAGCAGAGTTGTTGTGTAAGTTTTCTTTTGACATTTTGCTGTTGGTTGTACAGCTGCTGAAGAGAAACGCGTCGTCACGACTGGGAGCGGGCGCAGGAGACGCCACTGAGGTGCAGGTGAGAACAGAAATACACTTTTATGTCATATTACAAAATAGTGATTTTCCCAGAAGTTTGGCTTTTATGAATTGTTTTTACAAAGAAGATTAGAGACTGTAGTCATGCTTGCTTTTGCTGTAATTTCAGTGCATCTTGGTTTGAGACAGTTTTTCAAACGCTTTTAGTCCATTCAGTGTGCCTTGTTTGCATTTGATACCCTATAGGCTCATCCCTTCTTTCGCCACATCAACTGGGAGGATTTGCTGGCTCGGAAAGTGGAGCCTCCCTTCAAACCTTTCTTGGTGAGTATCAGAGGAGCCGCAAGGAAATCTGAATTCAACCTGTATAGTTTTGAGAATGTTTACTGTTGAAATGAGCTCACTGTCAATTCACAAATAATTAGGGCCTGACAGATATGTGATTTTTTTGGGCCGATACTGATGTTACAGAGCAAGAAAATTCCAAAAGCCAATGTATCTGCCAATGTTATATCTTCATACGTGTTATGAACTGACACTCATCTGTGCTTGTCTTCTCAGCAATCAGCCGAAGATGTGAGTCAGTTTGACTCGAAGTTCACCAGTCAGACACCAGTCGACAGCCCGGATGACTCAACCCTCAGCGAGAGTGCCAACCAAGCCTTCCTGGTAACCTCTTGAACTTCTTGTCGTTCCTATGTTTTGTTTAGTTTGGCGACTCGTTTCCAAAGGATGGATAAGAGCAGCATAAATAACAAGAGGACTCCCTGTGGCCACTTAGATCTGAGTCATTCTGCTGTTTCTGACACCAGTTATAAGTCATTTCTTATCGCACTCGATCTGCCCACAACCTGCCCTTGTGACCTTGCACTGACCACACCTGTGTTTGATCTGTCTCTGCTGTTGTAGGGTTTCACGTACGTCGCTCCATCAGTCCTGGAAAATATCAAAGAAAAATTCTCATTCGAGCCAAAGATCCGCTCACCTCGACGGATCGTGGGAAGCCCAAGAACACCTCTAAGGTACATCATCTGCGTGTCAAATTATGTTTTGGTTTAACTTCTTTGGATGGTAAATTCAAAGAATTTATATTATATTCCCACAGTGGGTCCTTGTTTAATTCCTTCTCAAATCAAGTTAAGCTTTCTTTTTCTTTTTTTTTTTGTTCAAACTCCATGTGAGGTTAGAAACTGTAACTGAATTGGCAGAATGTGGTAACTATATGTGGGCTGAAGGCCCACTCGATTAGCTGTCTTTAATGGTTCTCAAGAGAAATGCACATCAAACAGTAGCAACTACACGCTCAGTAACAGTATCTTATGGTATAGTAAAGGAGCGATTCTATACATTTCATGTGGATGTTTAAGGAATACATTACAAAACAACTCATGGAGCTGTGCTGGCAGTGCCTACGTTTACCAGGATGCATTGCAAGTGAGCTTCTGAGGCCCACTGAGTGAACAGGTTTTTGAGAGGCAGTGCCCCCTGGCTACCAAAGCCTGCACATCTTCCTTAACTCCAGTCAAATCACATAAGGACTCAGCTCTCTTGACTGAGCACAAACTGAGGAGTTTATTGCTTCATTTGGCTGCATTTAGCTTTAACACCGATTGGCCAAAAACAGAAGATGTGGCAAATATTCCTTTTTAATCCACATGTTTAAGATACCACTGTATGTGAGAGTAGTAATGTTAAGCGTTTGCCTTCTTTATCATGCAGACCAATAGATAAAATCCAGAAGTTACATCTCAGCTCATCATGACTCAATGTGGCTCTTGAAAATTGTTAAAATAGCCAAGAAATAGACAAGAAAACAAATCGTCAATGTTGATGGTTGTTAATTTCCTTTTCAGCCCAGTCAAGTTCTCAGGGGGGGACTGCTGGGCCCGGAGCCCCCTCCTCCCCGGCGGAGGACCGAGTGTCCTCCAGTCACCTCAGGACCAGGCCATGGAGCTGTCCACCCCTGAGCAGATGGACGTTTCAACAAGCTCAGAGGCCTCAGCGCCTCTCCCCATCCGACAGCCTGCAGGGGTCAACCTGGCACAGATGAAGCAGCAAGCGTATCCTGTCGTGGCCAAACGGCCTGAGCATCTACGTATGAACCTATGACCCGCCGCGCCTCTTTAGGAGAGTTTATTTCTTTACCTTTTCGTGGGGGGGATATTTTTTAAGAAACAAAGCAAAAAGATATGGATACTAGAGACAATTAAAATCCAAAATTGCACATCCACACACTACATATACTGTCACGACCTGGAGTTTGTGCGTGGGTCTGGGACTCCAGCACACTGCAGTTCGAAGTGCTACCGACGACATGGCCGTCTCACCACCTCAGGTCTCTTGACCTTCGTCTTCTGATGCTCCCTTTCTAAATGGAACTCGTAGGACCGGAAAACTTTTGAGGAGCTACAGCCTTTGCCATAAAATCAAAGGCAATCATGCATCACGCAGTGTGCAAGCGATTTACTCTGACATGCAGCCTGTCTTATCTTCAGTACAAGATGACGTCCAAAGTGCTTTGGGGTGTTGAGCGAGGAAATTGCTTCCATTGGGAGATTCTGACGGTTTGTCTTAGACAAAAATGCTTTCTGGCTCTGAATAAAATGATATGAATTTTGGTTTATTTTTGAAAAAGATCAAAGAAATCATTATGAGCAGCGGACAAGCAGAGGTTCTGCTTTTGATTAAAATGGCTTTTTGTCTTAGGAATGTTTTACAAATGAATGCATTAACTGTGCTTTTCATCAGTGACGAGAGAGCCTAAATTAAACATGAAAAAACATGTTGACTTTTTACATTGTTTCTGCATCAGTGTTGTGAATGACTTGTGGAATGGCTTATTTGATGTGGGAACCATACTTCAGTTATCTGCTCTTCAGGCGTGCTACTCTATTGGACGTATCACTGGATTAGTTGCCCCGTGACCACACATAATTCAGCTTGATCACCGCCACCCAAAACATCAAATTGATCTCGGTGCTGCTTTGTGTGACCCAAGAGACTGAGGGCTTCAGCGGTGACAGGAAGTCAGACCCAATCTGACCCTCGGAGTGAATTCGTATTTGAGACTGTGGCACCAGTTGATCTGGACACTGCAGTTTTGGGGTTTAGCGCTCCAAAAAAACTTGAGGCAACATTTACAGCCTCCTGCATCAGCTTTCACTTGTTGAGAGGGGACATTTTAAAAATCCTGAAAAGCAAGGAAATTATAATAAAATGTAAAAACACAGAGTATACTGTGTCTTTTGTGTGCATGGATAACTGAGCATCTGTATTCAGAAAAGGCCACAAGCAATACAGGACATTTGAGACGGATACAAACTTTTTTTTCCAAATATCAGTTTTCTGAAGAGTAGACACTTTGTTATTAAGTACCAGTCTGCCCTCTGCTGGGCAAACCGTATGATCACACAGTATTTACAGCCTCCAAACAGTTTTAATATTCACACATATTGGAGAACGCATAGGCCAATAATATCGGTGAACTGAAATGTCAGTCAGGCTCTCATTCAAAGTCTTATTAAAACAACTGGACACATCAAGTGTGCAGTTTTTTTTATTACACAGGATTTGCTTTAACACTCATCAACATCGCATCGTATGAATGTCAAAGTTCATCATGTTCATCAGAACATTACAGAGATCTGCTAGAATATTTAAATTTTTTCTGCGTCGTCAAGAGTTGTACAAAGTAAAAAAAAAAAAAGATTAAAAAAACAAACAAACATAAAATCAAGGGTCAGGAGGTAACAGTGAGATAAATTAAACAACATTGTATTTTCTTTAGATGAAATAATGTATGTGTGTTTACCAAAACCTTATGGCAGGTTTAGCTGACTAAAACAGCCAATCAACAACAATCTAGGATAATAAAAAATGAATGCGTACATTGGTCAATTGAACACAGTCCAGTCTGTCCAAGATGTCAAAAAGAATCAAAACAAAATGAACTCAAGCTGATGGCAAGAAAACTTGTGCGAGGTTAATGCCCAGTACACAGGACTTTTGTGGAGTTCAGAGGAATCAGTGGGATAAAAGAAAAAAACAGCTGACATAAAATGAAAATTTTTAAAATGTTTGACCATAGAAAACAAAGATGTCTCAAATCTCTCATCTCATGAGCCCTGATTGTGTGCTTCTCTGTTCTCTTCTACAGAGCAGTGAGATTTTCAATGCTGGCTTCAAAGAAAACACCGTAACATTAGCTCTTAGTACAAATTACAAAACGTGAACAGGACATTTCCTGTCAGCTGGTGGACTGGGATCTGAATTCTTTTGGGAATGACAGAATTTTATTTTATTTTACTTTATTCTATTTATTTTTGCACATGCATACTCTTCAGGCTGGTGTTTATGTCCCACTAAGGTACCTTAAATTTACACTGCAACACAAACCAAGTTTGGATTCCTGCTAATGGACCTTTTCACAAAATGTGTTTTGATTTCAATGCATCTATAAAACTAGGCAGATCGTAAGCACACATCACGGTGCAAGTAAGTCTTTATGAGGAATGTGTAATCAGAGTTTGGGCTGACTGATGGTCCAAAAATCTTATCTCAGTATTTACAAGCTGACTGCTGATATGTATGTATTGGATTGATTGATTAGTTCTAAGTAGGGTGAGACAATATGGATCACATATTATATTATTTTTGACCAAATACTTTAATATCAATATTGTGATAATGGTGTATAAATGATTATTGTTGCTTTTACGAGATACTATCACAATGAAATTTTTGATAAATAGTCATCATATGTATATAATCACTACGTAGAAATAGGCAAATATTAGAACACCTGGAACATTCTGTTAAGTTTAGAAAATGACGTCAATTTACTGTCTTTGTCATGGTTATATCGGGATATGACCATATCTGAAATGTACGACCATATTTAGCCTTCAATCACAATATTGATATAATATCAATATATTGCCCAGCCCTGCTTAGAGTATGCATTAAACAGAGAAGTAACTAAAGTACTTAAACAGTGTCACACAATGAATATTTTTCCACTAACTAGCTTCAAGTTACTGTAATATTCCCTGCTTTGATTAATTAACTGCAACCTAAGCGAGGTCGATTTTGATGTCACAGACTTTTGAAAAACTAAACAAGGCACAAATTACTTCAGAGGAAAAAAAAATTAAATAACCAAAACGAAAAAAGAACACATTGGTGCTTGGTCAAACAGTCATGAAATTCAATCTTCACGCTGGGTTTGGCTCACTTGGATTAAAAGATGAGTGAAACAGAATCAGGACAGTTCGAGACAGGTAGGAAACTGATCCACATAAAAGCACACAGTCTGTCTGGAAGAATGCATTTTTATGTTGTGCCTGTCTTTTCCCTTTAGTGTCCTTTCAGTACATATTAAACAGCGACTGATGAGGAAGGAAAACAAGTTGAAGTATCAAAATGGCTAAAGCTGAAATTTAAACAAGTTACTTTCTGCAAAAAGCAAATAAAATGCATACTACAGTTTTAAGTGTACTTCACATGGTAAACTCAACAATCTGGATATCCAAGCGGGTTAAAAGTTACGTGAGCATACTCTTTAACACGGCTCTGGTTTGCTTTGGCTTTGAAGAGCAGCAGAACATATTTTCAGAACAAACAAAATGACAGAATTCTTTTTAGCAAAGTTCCTAACTAGCTGGACCAGTAATTTCAGTTTCCAGGGCACTTACAGTTAGCACAAGTCACCATGAGAGGGATTGGTAACTCCACAGAGACAACGGCGTCGCTAATCAGATTTTTGTACTTCAAGATGACAAAAGGTGAGACAGTGTTTTCTAAACGTAGCAGCTAGAGCAGGATGACACCAGACGGACGAGGGTGGAGTTACATGTTGACAATTCACCCGTTGCTGGAGCAGAGTACGCAAAGGTGCCAAAACAAAAAGTTTGGCTCTTTTGATATTTAGTGTCATCGTTGATTAGCTCTGCACTTCCATGCAGCAGGGCTTTGTTCCTGCAGCCGCCTCATTTTCTTCCCTAACCACAACCACCAAACTAAACCAATCACAACACACACCACCGACTCCACATAGTAGCCGTCCAACGTGGTCACACAAGTGCCGCCCTCCTTAACGCACAGCTGGAGACGAGAACAGAAGAAGTGCCAGTTAGTTTCCACAGTGTGTTTGCTCATTTCAGTTAATTTTTTGTGGGTAAAAATGTTTAGTTTTAACTCGATTTTTATCAGTTTCCGTACAGTTTTTTTTTTACTGATTTGTTTTTGTATTAATTTGTTTTTAATGTTTTTATTGGGGAGGGGATTTTTTAGGTTACGGAGACCAGAACTGATACTACTATACAAACACTCCGACCTAGTAGAAAACAGTTCACTCAGTCATAAAGGAATCCCAGTCTCAATAAACATTTGCATTAATTAATGAACACTTCCTCATGCTTGCTGTGTTGCCAAATTTAGCTTAATAAATAAACAGTTTTCTGTATATGTTCATTTTATTTTACTCTTTAAGTACACAATACCATGCGAGTAAGTTTTTCTTTTTCTTACGTGTTTATTTTTATTTCAGTTATCTGAAATGTTTTTTCATGACTACTTTTTACCTTAACAACAACAATAACTTTGTTGCATACATTACTGTGCATATTTTACCTCCATGCTCACTCACCCCTGCCTCTGCAGAAGAGCCACAGCTCTGCCCGACTGCGCCCTGACACTCCTTTGTGGTCAGTGGATCCACCATCCACAGAGCCACAGTGGAGGGCCAGTTTCCTCCCAGATTAGTCACTGTGTTCAGCAGTGTCATGTAGGTCCCACCGATGAGAGGGTCGCTCACTTTGGCATGGAAGGCCATGCAAGCCACATACATGCTGTACAGCGCCACCTGGGGGTGGCAAAATGGGAGACAATTGTTAAAGCTGATAAATTCTCAGCCTCATCCTGATATTTAAAGACTTCTTTGATCTCAGCATGTTTTAATAAATGTTTAGATCCTTGTGATCTGATAATGAAAAGTAAAAGATCCAGGAAAAGGAGTCAATTATTCTTAGACCATGGAACTATGTCACTGTTAAAATAGTTTTACTGTTGCACAGCGACATCTGGGGTCAGAAACTTCAGTTATGACTTGTTGGACTTTATGTGCCTGTAAATTGTCATTTACAACAGATCATCTATCAGCATGGCCATGAATAGACAACATAGATCATTTTTTGTTTTTTGAAGTTGTTATGAACTAAATGCTGTCATCTGCATGCTAACATGCTCACAGACAACAATGCTAATATGCTGATGATGGTAAACAGATACAATGTGTATACCATCTTCAGCAACTTAGTTTAGAATGTGCCAATTTACAGTGAGCACAAAGTACATCTGAGGTTGATGAGAATGTCATTAACTTGCAGGTCTTTGGTCATAAACCAAAGTATTGTACAAATTTGGATGGTGACCTCACAATGACTCTAGATAAAACATTAGGGATCCCTAAAGTGATTTAATTGATCCTGAGGGAAGCTTGAATGTGTAGAAAATGTTAGAGCACTCATCCAACAATTTCTTTTAGACATTTCACTCCCGAAAATGATGATGCCAGAAGAAAAGTCAAGATCACAAAAGTGAAAATGATTCAACAGATATGAACCAAACTTTGTATCTTCCATCTAGTAGCTGTTAAGGTATTTTTATGGGAACCAAAGGCATTGACTGGAACGACAGAGTGACACTATTAGAGGGGCTAAAAATGACAAATCGCAACCAATTGCCTGTTGTCCTCAGATGTGGTCATTTTAGCTAATTTCAGCCAGTTTCAGCAAAAAGACTAAAAGAAATACCAAACCTGATGCAAAGCATAGCTAAGTAGCACTATGGCGTAGTAGTAAACAGGAAACCCTCCTTCTTGTTGTTTTACACTGGGGGTCCACCACACCAGCAGAGCATACTCCAGTCCTATGAGCAACCTGCCAGCACAAAATCAACAGTTAACTTAAGCTTACTAAATGTGTGCATGCAATGGTGTGTGTGTGTGTGTGTGTGTGTGTGATCTAACCTGAAAGGGAAGGCCTTGTAGAAGACATCCAGAGGTCTGGGCCCGGCTGTGTATTTACTGATGATCACAGGCAGAAGGATTTGCAGAGGCACCATGGGCACTGCCAGCAATGCCAGCTGCTCCTTGGGAACTCCAGCCTCCACCAACTTCAGGCCTGTCACTGCATCTGCTGCTGAGAAGCCCATCTAAAACAACCAGAGAAATCTTTACTCTACAATGAAAACTCATGCCAAGCAGCAAATATGACGATAAAGGTGAGGTGAACCACATATTTATTGGGTAATGACCAAGTACCTTAGCAGTGAGAAGCAGGACACAAAAGGTGAAGACTGTTGGCATCTTAATGATGGAGAACAGCTGCTGGTAGGTTTCCATAACACCATGGGTCTCCTCATGGACTCTCCTCTTTTGTCGACCCTGCTCGTTTTCCTTTTTGATGATGGCTACCAGGGTCGTGGACACCAGAAACACCATTCCCCAAAAGAACAAGAAATCTGCAGCAAAAGAACAAAACAATGTACAAACACACTACATGCAACTGAATCAGTGCAAACACTTTGTTCTTGTTAATTGTATTAGGTAAGAGATTGGTTGTACCAGACAGGGTAACGATGCCTGTGCCCTTAGGTTCTGTTCTGAGGTATTTGTTGCAGAAATCTGCCGACTCCAGAGCCAGGAAGAGCACATTCCCAAGGAAGTAGCCAGCTGTCTGACCCACAGAGTTACATGTAGACGCATAGCCTACATTTTCTCTGGATAACATAGTCAGGGCCCAACCATCCACAGCTATGTCCTTAGAGGCAGAGAAGGTACAGCCATTAGTGACCGGCAGAGAAACTATATATATTTCTAGAGATATGCAGAAAAACTGTCTATGAATGTATTTATCTGTCTGAGGAGAGTGTTTATTATTGCCTACCTGTGTAGCTGCCAGGAAGGAAAGCATGAAGAAGACTGCAGTAAGTGTTAGAATTTTCGGTCCCCCCTCACTCTGTAGCAATGAATTCACCGTCATAGAGAGGTACAGCATAAAGAGGCCCAGCAAGTACTGTGTGGGCACCAGCCATGACTTCCTGCAGAGCCAAGTGGAAGGTGTCGTAGACTTAGAAATGATCAGAAAAACAATAAACAGGTCTGCAAATGTAATCCAGAGGGATGAGGTCACGAGCCCAAACATCATACACGTCCTTCTTACCTTCTGTTCTCTCTGGGCAAATTGAGTCATAGGCAACTGGACTTGTATTTGTACAACAAATACAAGTCCAGTTGCCTATGATTCAATTTGCCCAGAGAGAACAATGACCTGGATGAATGAGAATATTCATAGACTTCTTACCTTCTGCCAAACCTGCTGAAGTAAAGAGCGTCGACCAGTGGTGCCCAGAGAAGCTTCAGACTGAATGGCCAGAAGACGAAGCTGAAGAAGGCTTGGTCTTTGTAGCTGACGCTTTTACTCTGTAAGATCAGGGGTATGCTACCAGCCAGTCCAAGAGGAATCCCCTGCAGCACGTAGAGGAACAGAAGAAGCAACACGTTCCCTAACTCGCCATGGATCCCAGGCCGGACTCTGGGCCTCCTGTCCTCTGAGTCCGACCCTCTGATGAGACCCTGTGCTTCCTCTTCCATTTCTGGTTCAGAGGAGCTGGTCTCTTCTCTGTCCATGTCCCTTGCGTGTTCAGCTGGAAGGTTGCTGCCCACCAGCCTCCTCTGCCTCCCGTTCTTGTGTGTGATTAAATCTGAGAGCTCCATGTTTGAGCAGTGGGCATCAAACCAGCTGTGCCCTCAGCAAATCTGCAGAAACATATGAAAGGAAACTACTGAAACTGCTACACTTACCCTACAAATCACTTCAAGTCTCTGAAGCTACCATTAATATTTTTAATTATGTATTTACACATGGCAGGGACAAAATAACACACACAGGCAGACACAAGTGCAACAAGTTTGTGAGGAAATCAAAAATTGTAGCAATTATGAAGGAGGGGCTGAGTGGGGAAGTCTACACTTGTAGTGAATCACAAATCCACTCACTCATTTTAACTTTAAAACAGTCCAGGAGAGTTTTGAGGTTAAATGAGGGTCAATAATTTATAGAGCAGGCTTATAGTAATGTTATAGTGAAAGCAAAAATACTGTGATGTTCTTACACTCACAGTCTGGTTTATTGATACCTAAAGGCTCTGTCAGAGAGAAATTAGGGCCAGTTATGGAAAATATCAAGATAAATAAAAAATATATGTGTAGATTTCACAGCTAACTTGATTAGCACTGACCTTACATGAACAGGTGTCATGGAAACCTCGACATGTAAGACAACATACAATAAAACCAAACTATATAGCAGTTATATGAAGATGTGTATAGACACACAAAGATCAAGCATGAGGTTAAAAGTACCCTAAGGTGAAATGACTCAAGCAGTGATGAAATCATGCATACCTAGTGATGAAGACAGCATACCAAATTAAAAACCAGATCACAAACGGCCGCATTACCGAGCCAAACAAACGAGAAAAAGTTTTTTTTTCCTAGGTTTATTCAACTAGTAATTAGCGGCATTTAAATTAATGTGAGACACGTAAGAAAAGCAGCTACTACCGTTTGACTTAAGAGTTGTTACATCGGTGAACGTCAATAGAGAACCAGGAAGTGCGGAGTGTGCGTCGTCTAAATGTTTCCGGCATTTACAGGTGACGTGTCCAAACACGACTGAACTCAGTTCCGCTGTAAGTCGTGCTGGCGCTGGTTAAAACACCTACAATAATATTTCACTGAATGATTTGCTGACAGTTTACAAAATGTACAGCTGCTTTTAGTATAAAAATGCAAGACCGCGGGAAATAAATTCAGTAAATTAAATTTTTGATTCCAAACAGTAAAATTTGAGCCTGGTAATGATGCCTTGTGCTGCATCCTTGGAAGTTGGAAATGTCGC
>JAQLOL010000024.1:10042800-10056003 GCA_029783665.1 Naso thynnoides
CGTGAAAATAAACAATACACCATAATAGAATATTTATGAACTGAAGTAAGAACTTGTTAATTTCAATTCAAATTGAGTTATATCCCAAACATTTGTACTCCATAAGTAAAACTGATTCTAAAACTGACTGAATGTGACTTTAAAATTGAAGGGCAACATGATTAGAGAGATTATGTCCTTTTTTTTACTCATGAACAATTCATCATTCGACTCATCCTCTGGTTGTGTGCACACATAAGAAGGAATTGTGTAAAATTAGACAGCAGACTCACACACAAAACAATTGTGTTCATGTGTAAAACAAACAAAATCAGTTTGTACTTTTCCTATTTAATTACCATTTGCCCCTTTTCTTAAGAACTGACAGATATAGAATTTTTGTGGCAGATGTGGATACTGATATTAGGGAGTAAGAAAATTCTGGTATCCAATATACTGGACGATATTATGAAAATATAACATCTGCTGAACATAGTTATCACATACTTGTGACAAAGATGTGATGGAGGCAGGATATTGTGCATTTAAACAAACTTGATTCCGGTCATCAGAGCACTGAACAGCAAACATGTCACTTATTAGTTACTAACTGACCGCCCTCTGCTGGACAAACTAAGTAATTACACCGTTTTAAAACACTAGTCCAAGCCTTTTTTCCAGCCTTAAAAACAGTTTTAATATCAACACATATTAGAGAGCATATGATGCTGATAGGCCAATATCAGCCAATAATATCAGCAAACACACATCGCACACACAAACATACATCAGTTGGGCCCTAATTTTTTTGGGACACCTTTGTGTGAAATGCATTTCAGAGGCATGATGCATGTTTTCTTCTCTGTCTCCCAGTGAGGGCAAGTGCATGACCTTCGGCATGCTGGTCTTCTTCATCGTGTGGATCTCCTTTGTCCCAGCTTATCTCAGCACACGAGGCAAGTTTATGGTTGCTGTTCAGATTTTTGCCATCCTTGCTTCCAGCTTCGGCCTGCTGACCTGCATCTTCCTGCCCAAGTGTTACGTTCTCTTGATCAAACCTGAACGCAACACAGAGGAGCTGATGAGGCCCCGTGCCAAACCACGCGACGGCACTGGGACTGGGACCTCAGCCTCACTTGCTACAGCTGCTACTGAGGTCAATGCTACAACTGCATCCACTGCTATTGATGATTAGTGGAGCAGTACTGGTCATCAATCATCATGTTATGTATGTCTGCAGTTAATAAACAAAATGTATTATTAACAAAAACATTTACATTTACATTGACTGAATAATGTTGATTTGAATAAGCATTTTGTCCTTAAGAAAAAAAAAATCCATCCTAAACTACTACTAAAAATCTCAAATTTGCAAAAACAAAAACAGTCTGCATAAAAAAGTTCAAGCTCTGACAGTTAAAGCTGCTTTTGTTTTGATTTTGTAGTGGAATCGATATGATGGTAATATAATGTTTACCTCAGATATTATACTGCTGTACTTTTGGTTGCAAATCAATAGAACATATCTGATTATTTTTTTAAATAACAGGAATTTAGCCTGTGTGGTTCCTCTCAAAATATTTGTATGTAATATTTCTTTGTTTTTGTCTTTAACCACAATAACTTGTCAATGTAATACATATTTGTGTAACTGTTAACATTATTCTTTTCCTAACAATTCAATAAAAAATATTTCAGTCACTATAATATTAAGTCCTTTTCTTGTCAAAATTACAAATGCATTTAATGTACTTTTTCTGAGAAAAATTCTAGAAAAAATTAATATGGTCCATTGTGCTGCATCATTGTCTTCTCACAGTTAAGTAGCAGAACAATCTTGATTTCTGTTGTCTGTTCACCATGCTGTGCCTCCTAATAGCCACTGGAGGGCCATCTGGTAACTGAAAATGAAAGACGTAAGCTAAACGCAGTTATCAATTAACAGAGTGAAAATCTTGTCAGTTTTTGAGCCTGTCACCCACAACTTTCATCCCTCACAAAAGTGGACTTAAAACAGTTATTTAAGCAGCTCTAATCATGTACATTTTTATATATTAACAATGAGTCAAAGGGCTATTTACAGTATCACCTGTTTCCACAGTCCCCCTAAGCTTTAGCCTTTAGCATCTTGTTCATGATTTTCATGGCCCATCTGATGATTTACGTGAAGTCTCAGCGGTTTTATTGGATCATTTCCAGCTGTCTGTTTTCAGTGAAAAATATGAGTGATAACTGACCGAAAAGGCTTTAAGCCAACACAGTCAACAACCAGCTTGTGAACATAGTATTGCTATTAGTAGCTAAAGAGCCGGATGTTTCCCCCAGGAGTTGGTAAAATGGAAAGCAGAGCCTAAACAGAGTCAGGACAGAAACATGACTTAAATCAATAATGTTACAAAATGTATCTGATGCATTTAATGATATTAAGCAACTTGTGAAATAAATAAATGAAAATTAATGACTGTACAAAAGGAACAATTGAACAGTTTGTGTAAATGTCTCTGTCAGCAAATGCCATATGCTACCACATTACTGTTTGGCAAACGGTGCTGATCAGCATGCTAACACTAATATAGAGGAAGTTGCAGTTACAGTTTAGTTAGAACAGGCTCCCTTCATTCTTCAAGATATAAACAGTGGATGAGTGACACAGTTCAGATGCTGCTCTGTTTTTCTCTGGTTGACAAAGAAGAAAAGTCCCTTGTGTTCAAAGTCGAGAGAGAGGAGGACGATGATGAAGAAGAAGAGGAAGAAGAGCCAGAGAAGGTAGAGATGGATCTACAGTAACCAAAAATATCCAGCAGATGGAGCCAGACGATGCTGCTGTGAAACAAACATCTTTGCCTCCTTGTTGACTCTGTTGCTGCCTAAGTGAGTTTAAAGATACAATGGTTATACACAATACAGAAAAAAATGATACTGTTTGAACATACTGATTACTTACATTCACAAAACTTTGTGATTGTGTGCTTTTTAACACTTTGCATGTGATAGTCTTCTGATATCAAGATTCTTCTTACACATCTTAGGAGTGTAGAAAGTGATGAGAAGTTTAGGGAATATAATGCTCCATGAAACATGATTACTTTTCAGTTTGAGAGAAACGAATTATGCTGGAATACGTGATGGATAACTTAGTGCTGAAAAATGAGAGGATGCATTTAAAACAGTACAGACTGGCTCATTTCAGAGAGACGGATAACTAACTGTCTGTGTGGTGACTGTCTCATAAATCATGTTGAGCTTTGTTAACGTCATATTACAAAAGTAATTGAAGCATTATTTTGTGTTGTTTCATGCATTTTGTATGTTATTTTCACAATTTTTTCTTTTTTTATACATTTCATATGGATTCTCTTATCCATGTGTGTGTTTCAGAAGACCTTTTCTTACAAGTCTTTCTGTGTATTGCGCATTCCTTTCAGTGTGTGTGCTCTCACTCATGAGATTGTGGCTTTCCAGGAATCTGTGAAGCTGTGCACTGTGTCCAACCAGAGCTGTCAGTGTGCACAGTAATAAATTCTGCTGGTGACAGAGTGCTGAAGGAATGTGTTTATAATTTATGGTCAGCTGACGAGAGCGGACAGCAACAGAAGTGCTAAATCAAGAAAAAATGTGCACACGTGCGTCACTGCATGTGTGTGTGTGTGTGTGTTTGTGTGTGTGTGTGTTTTCATGCATGTGGTAATGTTAACTTAAAGTTACATTTTCAGTTTACAATTTATTTAATCATTTTATAAAGTCAACAGGCTGGATGTACAATTTACCTTATAAGTTTTGTTCAATGTAAGTGAAACTAAAATGTGTAGGAATTAGTGGCATCTAGTGGTGAAGGTGGAGACTGCACCTGACCAAAAAATCCCAATGGTCACTCTCCTCTTCTAAGTCTGTAATTTCGTGAAAAACCCTAAAGGCCCCAGTGTGTTTATTTTGTCCCTACTGGGCTACTGTAGAAACATGGTTGGGCAACATATTGGACTGCAGCTATAAAGGGGATATTCTAAGGTAATAAAAATTAAAAGATTCTTATTTTCTGGTGATTATACACTAATAAAATCATACCTCACATTTTGCCATTTTCTATAAATAGCTCACCATTAAATTTGACACACTGGACCTTTAAATAAGAACAAAAACTATATTTCAATTTATGGTGAGCATCACATACAGTTCACATACACCTTTTGGGATTTTCCTCCACTGAATTTAAACCTCTCTGTTGATTCATTTTGAGAAGTTCTTAACCACATTATTCACCTGAAGAACTTCCCGCCTTTCATTTCTCTTCCTCAGTCTCTGTGTTATTAATAAAGAATAAAGTGAGTGTGACACAATCCAAATGAGCCATAGTTTCTTTTCAAATGATAAACCAGCTCATATCCCTGATTTGTACTGTGTTTACTAAAGGCTGTTGATGGTCCAGTATTGAACAGAGGAGGAGAAATTGATCAACTTTTAATTGCCGGAGACAGAAACTC
Organism: Naso thynnoides; assembly: GCA_029783665.1. Lineage (NCBI taxonomy): Eukaryota > Metazoa > Chordata > Actinopteri > Acanthuriformes > Acanthuridae > Naso > Naso thynnoides. The sequence continues at coordinate 10,047,258 of JAQLOL010000024.1, forward strand.
TCCAGAGAGGCAGGCAGGAGCCTCGCTAATGATCAAGAGGAGATTGTCCTGTCTTGTCTTTGATTAACGATTGTAGTGGGAGCAGAGGTGGTCACTAAAAATGATTTATAGAAAAGATGACACTGCTTTGATGCGTCCCTTTTAGTGTGTTTGTGTTTGTTTCAGCATGTGTTCAGGAAAGTGTTAACGCTTTGCTTCAGGACTGTAATGGAATGAGTTGGTACAACATGCAGGCAACCAGCAGAGGGAGATGTCAACTGAGACTGATGCTGCTGCAGGAAATGTTGGAAACGTTCATATTAGAGCCTTGTACAAACCATTAACTGTAGCGAGTTGATGCTTATTCGCTGATGTTTGTATTCACCTTCTTAAAAACTGAAAACCAAAAGTTAAAGTTGGGGTAGGCAGTTTATTTTTTTTCTCACTGGGTAAAAATTCCATTATAACCTTTCAACATATTGTAATTCAGGTGATCTGAAAGAACACTAGACTTCTGCACCTCTTCTTGGCTTTGTATTCAGACTTTTAAAAAATGAAAACCGTGACCAAAACCTTTTGGACAATCATGGGTCGTTTCAGAGAACGAATGTCCCTGCTGGCTGCTCTTCAAAGGTAGATACGAGTTCAGCTGGTGAAAGTGAAAGAAATACAATGGCGGACAACCCTGGGAGAAAATTTGCTCTTCGAGCTTCAGCAGCAATTGCAAACACGGCAAAGCAACCCAAATAAAGGAGGACATATTAAGACAAATTAATGCAATATCAGCCAGCTGAAGGGTGGAGCTACGGAGCAAAAACAGTAAGTAGAGAGTGCAGCGGAGTTGTTTCCTTAGGAGTCTCATGCTACAGGTAGCTTGATCACCAAATGGTGCCTACCCCAATTTTAATTCTAAGTTTACCTTGCAAATGGTGAATTCTGCTCACAGTACAGGCTCTTGCTTTGCTTTTTGTGACTAATGGATAACTTGAAAATGATTGCACTATAGTTTATTTACCCAATTTCCCAACTTTTCTTGACATCAGCATTGTATTTAAACTAAACTGATGACCAAACATAAAGAAGTACATAGATCAACAGCAAAGTACTGCATCTTTAGAAAAACGTTATCAAAGAAATGTCCTCACCTGTTCCTTCCGCACTGTGGTAACACAGACAGATTGTTTTGTTTATTTGAGAAGGACAGTGCAAGTTAATGTACATTACTAAAAACATGGCAATGTAAACAAGAGCCAGAGGCTGATATCCATCCGTTGTTCCTGTTAGATATTCCCTAAAAACATGATACAAACATGATACAATATACATTAGTACATAAATATACATATGCACAAAAATAACAAAAAATAAATTCAGGCAGCAGAAGTAGGTGCACATTGTCTATTGCACCCTAGTATACCCTAAAATACACATGACACATAATGCAGTCCATACACAGTACATATTATACACTTTATTCTTATATACACAGTACACATATTGCACTTTATACACTTATATGCACAGGATACATACTCTTATACACGCAGCACGCCTATTGCACTGCATACTTTTGTAGACACAGTACACATATTGCATTCCATACCCTAGATGTTTATAGTACACATATTGCTCTTCATTTCAGATAAAGAACGTGTCTACGTAAAAAACAGAAGAAGAGCATATATTAATGATTCATGTGTGCACAGGTCTGGTTTGATACCAGCCAGCCCTTTAACTGAGTTTTAAAAGAGCTGCATGTGGGGAGCGTTCTTTAACTGTAGTCAGCAGGCTATTCCATAAATTACCACCTCTAACAAATCAAACAGTCTGGCCAAAAGTAGTGCCCCAATGGGATACGTCACAATCACCTCTAACAGGTGCTGTGGTAGCCCTGATGGGAAGGCTTTTGCCATTGTTGTAAAAAATCAACACTATTAAAGTCCTTTCATCATCCAGTCACTTAGAAATAGTTTCCAGTGGACATTTCTGTAATTCTCCATGTAAAAATTACACTTTAGAGTTAGCAACTCAAGCATGTAAAAGTGTGTGCCTGTGTGTGTGTGTGTGTGTGTGGACTGTATTCAATTAATTTCATAGCGATTAATTCTCTACTCATCATCATCATCATCATCATCATCAGGTCTCCTGCTCGACGTCAAAGGCGGCGTCATGCATTGAACCAATCAGGTTCACCAGGCCTCTCAATTTGGATTGATCCAGGGCAATAGGAACAGCTTCAGTCAAAGACAGGCCCAGATGTTGTAGGTCCCTGGTGATGATGTCCATCTATCTTGTGCGAGGTTTCCCGCAAGGGCGTCGCCATCCAGCTTTTTTTGGATCAAAATGGAGGATTGCGTGTGTGGGATGTTCAGGGGGTAGTCTTTGGATGTGACCAAACCAGCACATCCAGCGCTGTGCCGCTAGGCAGGATGCTGGGGGTTGTTGTGTGTGTTCCTGGAGTATGCTATTGGAGACACGGTGGTGCCATTTCTGGTGTCGAAGCTGTTGATTCTGGATGCCAGGGTCTTGGTAAGTGGCCAGGTATCTGCTCCATACAGAAGGACGGAGAGAACTGAGCTGTCATAGATCTGGAGTTTGGTGTTGTGGGAGATGGATTGGTGTCGCCAGGGAGCGTTGCCGGTTGATCTCTGGTGTTAAGTTGCCATTGTTTGTGACAGTGTCACAATGTGCATGAGCTTTGTTTTGGCCCAGCTGACCTTGAGTCCCAGTTTGCTGGCTTCCTCCTGGTAGATCCTCAGAGATTCATCCAGCTGATCTAGAGTGGAGCAGAATAGCGTGGTGTCATCGGCATATTCCAGGTCTGTACGGAGATAGCTGCCCAGACGAATTCTGGGGCCTCATGAACAGACCAGTCCATCAGATGGTCGATGATGCAGTTAAATAGGTCTGTGGCAGCCACACATCCCTGTCGCACTCCACTGTTGATAGAGAACCAAGTGGAGACCTTGGTGTTGACATATACGCAACTTTCAGCGTTGCTGTACATTCTTTGAAAGAGAATGGTGATCTTTCTGGGGGCTCCAAGGATAGTGAGGATCTTCCAGAGGGACGAATGGTCCACCATATCGAAGGCTGCCTTGAGATCCAAGAAAGCGATGTGGGGATGTCTATCTTGGCGGAATTCTTGAGCCTTCTCAATGATGAGATGAAGGGCTGAAATCTGGTCTATAGTGGAGCGGTTTGGCATGAAGCCCACCTGTTGGGGGCAACTTTTACTTCTGATGGCTGGAAGGGCTGGGGAGAGAAGGATGTGTTAATATGTGATCATCATTCCTGGAATGGAAAGAAGGGTAATTCCTCTGTAATTACTGCAGACCAGTTTATAACCCTTGTGCTTCCAGAAGGGGAGGATCACACCTCGGGTCCAGTCCTCTGGGGGGCGTTTGGTTATCCAGACCTTGTTAATGATGTGGGTGAGCCAGTCGATGGTGTGGTCACCTCCTATTTTCAGCATTTCTGCTGTGATGTTGCAGATACCAGGGGCCTTGCCGTTATGAAGTTTTGACAGAGCCTGTATGACCTCTTCTTTGGTGATGGGGTTGACATTGCAGATGGGGTCCGCACTGGTATTTTCGGCTGCCAGGGTGAGAGTGGGGTCTGTTTGAGGTGGGGGGTGGTGCAGAAGGTCGCTGAAATGCTCCTTCCACCTGTTGAGACAGTCTTCCTCTGTATTGAGCATGCTGCCATAAGTGTCTTTCACCAGGTGGGTCCTGTGGTAACAGCCTGTTTTTACTTGTCGCAGGGTATGGGAAACGTGGGTATGGTTGTTGTTTTTAGCGGCTGCTTCCAGATGTTCTGCTTCACTTTGCCAGAATCTCTCTCGGTCTTCTTGGATCGCGGTGTTGCGGATGCAATTCAGGCGGCGATATTTAGTTAAATTGCCCTTAAGACGTGCAGCTCTTCTGCGGTTGATGATTTCTAGTGTGCTAGGAGATATCCAGGGGCACCTAGGTGTGGGCCGAGGGCGACCGATGGAATCAGCAGCTGCCTGGTTTACTGAAGCAACAAAGAGGTTCCAGTCAGTGAGTTGTTCTTCTGCCAGGGCACCATATCTGTTGGAGATGGAACATGCGAACGCCGAGGTGATGGTAGGGTCCTAAAGATGGGACGCTCTCAGCTGGGGTGTGTGCCCGTTTGGGAGGGGTGGCCTTGAGTTTCAATCTCAGCTGGGCGACCAGTAAGTGGTGGTCTGTATTGCCCAATTGGGCTCCACGGTACACACGGCAGTTGGTGATACTGGATTTCCAGTGGCTAGAGATGAGGATGTGATCAAGGGCTTTCCAGGTTCTTCCATCAGGGCTGTACCATGTCCATTTGTATATGTTCTTCCTGGGGAAACATGTGTCCATTATGGATATGCCTCCCGCTGAACAGAGATGCAGGAGATGGTCTCTGTTATTGTTGGTGTTGGGATCTAGGGATTCTGGGCCAATGATGTTGCCTGTCTGGCTGCCACAAGAATCAGATGAGATGGTGGCATTGAAATCGGCTAGCACAATGCTGATGTCATGAGGAGGAACCTGCTAGATGACCAGATGTAGTTGATCGTAGAAAGCATTCTTTGCCAGATCGTGGGCTACCTCTGTTGGTGCATAGGCAACAATGACTGTTAGCTTGCCTTGTTGGTGGTGGAAGCGGGCAGTCAGCAATCTTTCATTGATAGGGGTCCATCCAATGAGGCATTTCTGAGCATATTTTGACATAGCAAGAGCAACGCCATACAGTCTGCTGCTGTTGTTTGGGCCGCTCCAGATGAAGCTGTGGTCGCCCTCTGTTTTACCCCCTATGTCACGCCAGCGGGACTCGCAGATTCCAGCAATGGAGATGTTATACCGGGACAGTTTATGCGACAGAAGGGTGGCGTGTCCTGTGCGTCGTAGTGTTTGCATATTCCATGTAGCAACGCAAATGGGTTGACGGAGGTTGAGGGATCGTTGGTCAGGCACGGGCGTGGGTCGAGTCCAAGGGGCAGTCTGGCTATTTCTGATTGGATTTGTAACAAAAAAGGGTTCTCTGGGGTGGGTTGTTAGCCCTCCACCAGATAGTCAGCTGGGGGGGCTGCCCCCTTTGGGCCCGTTGACCTGCCCTGAACTATTCTTAGTCTGGCGCCTCACCTGAGACCAATCTGCCATGGGGGACCCTACCAGGAGCACATGGCTCCAGACAGCACAGCTCTTAGGGTCATGAGAACACACAAACCTCCCCACCGCGATAAGGTGATGGTTCCCGGAGAGGATTTCTCTACTCTGAACCAAAATTTAATTTTCATTTTCCCTGCTATGTAACGTACTGTGTTATATAATTTCTCACAAGATCTTTGTGATACAGACTAATATTAACCTGAATATCACTATATTGTTCTTTTTAGCTTCAATATATATCTGTAACATATCCTCCTTCTACAACATAAATGATACTGCAAATTTCATTCACATTATACTAATTTCTAATTAAAGCATTATTACATGGCTGGTACTCTTTAAATGGCTTGTCTAATAACCAAGCAGATTGTAGTTGTCAAGTCTAAAACAAGGTGCAGAGGCCCATGTTTGCTCATACTAATCCAGTTATAGAAGGAGCAGCTGTTCCTTTTTTGCTCAGTAGAGTTTGACACCTTTGTTGATTTGTTTCTGCATGTTTTTTTTTACTTCTCTAATGATATTAAGTTTCATCATCCAGACTTCTTCTAATCCCATAAAGTAAAGTATACATAACTCTTCTCCTTCAGTCACCAAATAGTTTATCTCTTTCTGTCTGTTGTCTTTTTGGTGCTGTGGAGTAAAAAAGGGCACCACACCACTGTTGAAGATTTTGTTGTAAAAAAAACAACCAAAAAAACAAAAAACAGGGAATGGTTCACAAAGAAATCAAAATGCATAATTATACAAGAATATACTTATGTGAGTTTTTAAAAGACAGGTAAAGTCAGCTCACAAAGTATTAACCATCCTCTCCTGTGATTATCCAAATATGCGCATATGAGAAAAGTGTTACATGCAAAGTAAAAAGATAATGATGGAATTATTCATGAAAGATTTAAAGATTAAATAATTTCCCTAAGATGCGAGAATTATGCCGCAGTAAAATGCTTTCTGTATATCCAAGATAAAATATGTAGGGTTTTCAAAACAGAGGCTGCTGCTGCTGACTGTGCAGGATAAGACTAGATGAAAAATGGCTGCTGTGTAAGGATTTATCATGCTTCACTTTTAATATTACAGATAAGAATCTAAAAGTATGTTTTTGAGTGTGCATGTTGCTGTTTTGTAGAAACGTTGTTCTCACCTGTGATAGAGCGCAAACAAATAAATGTTTAAAGTCGCCAGACACACTGACACTGAAGCACTCAGCTCTTTGCTTTCTACTGACCTTGAAGTTAAGATACTTTATCGTCTTTTGTCTCAAAACCCAGCACACATGATCACATATTAACATCCTGTGCAATCCTACTTGTCCGTCTAGCTGCTAATTAACTGGATGGATGCTGTAAACTTCAAAGTTGATCTCAGAACAATTCTGAAGGCAGACAGAGTCTACTTCTTATGAGCTCGTGCACCTTAGCAAATGAAAAACGATTGAAACGAACTAGCTACATCACTGATACAAAGACAAAGAGACAAGACTAATCAAAATAGTTTTTAACATTTAGAGAAAGAGCAGTGTGTGTGTGTGTGTGTGTGTGTGTGTGTGTGTGTGTGTGTGTGTGTGCATTGTAGACTGTATCAGTTCCAGTGTCCCAATAGGGGTTCATGATCAAGGACTTGAATGACTGATTTTGTCCATGCTAGAATTTCTCTCTTAGTGAAGAAGACATTGCAGAGAAGTCAGATTAGATTCACTTTACGTGAACAGTCTCCTCAGGCTGCGACCTTGAGGAACAACGTTTCGTGTGGTTGAAGTGCTGTGTGCAAACATGTATGCAACACGTCAAATACTTATGCTGTTTTACCCTAAGAGGTCAGTATAATGCATAAAACCTTATTTTCCACCCAGACCCTAACTCTGGAAAGTGTTCAGGTCTGAGGAATGAAAGACCCTGTTAAACATATAACTATTTTTACTACTACCACAGCTCCGAGTACAAATTATCTGCAGACCACTGATCTGGTCTGTCCTCCATCCCTTCATCCTGTAATGTCAGCACTGACCCCACTCTTTCCCAGGCCCCTCAGACACATCCACTGAGCTATCAGGGTCTCATTACCTGGCTGAATAATTCAGGGCAGACACTCCATTGCTGATCTTTTCACTTGACCTCTGTGGACACCAGTCTCTGGGTATATCAGGAGAATCCTCAGACAACACAGCTTCACCACAAATACCATTTAAGGGATGAAAACTCACACGTCTAAAAAATCTAGCTGAAACTAAACTTAACAAAGCCAAGCTTTTATCATCTTTAATGTATTTCTCCACTGTGTGAAAGCCAACATTAGCAGCTCTATCCTGCTTTTACTGAAAGTGGGGAAGTTTACACTTCAGTAACCTCAGTTGAACCAGTTAGATAGAGTTACATCAGATAATCCCATTGATTAGTCCTCCTTGTGAAAGCTGTGTAATGTTAAAAACATGTCTTTACGGTTTCAAAAGTACTGTAAGCTAAACTGATGATAAGTATTGTAAGCTGTAAGCTATAAGCACAAACAGTGTTATGTTTGTATAAATGGTTTTACGTTTGGCCTTATCATACTTGTCATAGGCAACCAGGACTTATAAACTCTACACTACAATATAAGAACAATGCCTCAATACTTCTGTTTTCTATGTGTAACATCTGCTGGCGAACAGTGCTATTGTTTTGCTTGGAACAGGCCTATGTGTCAATCTCAGTCATTTAGCATGGTTTATCGTGTGTGATCATGTAGTTCAAATTTAAAGGAACATACCAGTGTTACTACATGTAATTGTCCTTTGCTAACATCAGCCACATAGGTTACATTAACTCCACACATTTTTCCCAAAATAGCTTTAGAGAGAATGTGTTTGTTTACATTTTGTCCATATTCAGTAAACACCATAGAAAGTACCTGAAAATGTGTGACACCATTGGAGAATGTGTCAAAATCCTTCTAGGTTAATATTCGAGTTAGGAAGGCAGCACTTGCAAGGAACTATTTTTCCAGGTGTAATAACTTTTGTCTTAATGGTTTCTGGCTACCCTTTGTCTCTTACTCAGTGATTTTTGACCAAAAAAAATGCTACATTCTCTTTAGAAGAGTAAAGTACCTGCAACTTCCATGTGTCCTGTAGTATTTTTATACCATGTGTCAACATGAATGGCAGTGAATGGGGTTCAAAATGCAGTCTGAGATCTACTAAAGTAAACATGTGGTTGAATTTGACCAATAGGCTATTTGTAGAAGATATGGGCAATCTCTGCTAATGATGAGAAGTCAAAAGTAAACTGGTATGTTTGTTTAAAGCTGGAAAGTGGGACTTTTACATATAGATTAATGTTTGTTATATTCCACGCTTTTACAAGATTCCCAACATGAAGCAAGTCCACTTACACTAAGAACAAAAAACAAAGGACACATTTTTTAACCAATCCTGGAGCTAACATTAGCTTAATTAGGCTAGTTAGCAAGCCAGTAGCTAATTGAAATCGACCAGTAATATTTGCTGTTTTAGCAAAAAAAAAAAAAAAAAAATCTAAAGGTGCTGCTGCTTTTATTTTTTTACATTTTTATTTTTTACCACTGTCTGAAATCAAGACACTTGATCTAAAATTTTCTTAAACAATGCA
>JAQLOL010000024.1:10062910-10075422 GCA_029783665.1 Naso thynnoides
CAAAAATCTCTTTCTCGCCACACACACACACACACACACACACACACACACACGCACACACACACACACACACACTCACACGCTGTCTGCCAGCTCTCTTCTCTGAGCCCATGACATGGATGCCAAACAGCATACGATGGCTGGATATCTCCCTCTCTCTCATTTGAACCAGAACAATTTCTGCGATTTTTAGCTCTCCAGTGATTCTGCATAAAAACTGGGGCAGAATATAACCACAGAAGTCCTGACTTCTATCACTGAGCTAAGAATAGCTATTTCTTTGTATTTTTTCTACTACAAAACTAATCTAATGCCAATTTGTCTCAGATTATTGATTCAGATCACTTGGATGATTTTTTTGCTTAATTTTCATTATGCAGATTTTGAAAATCTTCTGTCAACCAGCATATTTTCCTTTCAGTGGTGTTTTTATTTTTTCTTTTTATAAAACTCAGTACAAAGGCACTGTATGTTTTCATCTTGGGATTTTCTTGCTTAAATTTGTAGCTGTGTTTTCACTGACAAGTCTAACCTTATTCTGTCAATCTATCACTGTGAGATATTGTGCACAAACTGCAGAAAAATCATCACTATCATAAACGCAGATATCAAAGCTTTTTCTTCCCTACAACAAGCAAGAAAGGAAGGAAACTTGATTGGTCAAAGCAACAACAGCCAACAGCTTCTCTTATTGGTTTTGTATTTCACACACACTTGGCACTGGAGACAAAGGTGTGACAACATGACACTGTTGCATGCAAAACAAAAACACATGATCCTGTAGAGTTTGACGGATGATGCTTGGAGGTGCTGCCAAGATTAGTGATTTGTTTCACACAACCACCACTGTTTGCACATGATCCAAGTATTCATCTCTTAATAGATGGTATATTTTTAAAAATTAAATAAATTATAAGCTTTTTTTCTGATGTAGCCAAACCACAAAATCTATCTGAATAGTGCATTCTCTTCCTGGTCCATCTTTTAAAACATTAAATGATTGACAGAAGAGCTGAAATGTCCATATATTTTGCACAGTAAATTTAATATAATGTAATTTCGTATAATCCTCTCTTTGCTCTCACCCTTGAGCATTAAGCTGGTTTAGATTTTTAATGATAATAACAATGGGATTTAACAGAGAATGTAGGCCAACACACTGGTGTTAAACAGGAGCAGGACAGTCCCTGAGGGCTGGAAGACTGATCACTGGCATAATTATTGCTGCCACAGAGCCAGATGACACAGAGACAACTTCCTCTTTTCAAGTAATGCATGAAAAAAAATGTTGTCAATAAACTGCAGATTAAAAGCTAGAGGTTACACTGTGGGGACAATCATCATTTAATCTTTTTTAAAAGTTTATCCACAAAATAAAAGGCAGACGGTGCTGTGTTGTGCTGCGCTATGCTGCTCTACTTGTTCTGTTTCTATTACGCTTCGCACACTGGGTAATTATCAGACATATGCGATCATTATATAGGGATTTACTCACTTCGAAAGAGTGAGCGTGGGGGCGATGGGGGCGGAATGAAAGAGACAAAAAAGATGGCTAATTAGTCTCAGGAAACATGAAGCTCATGGAAAAAGTTGAGAGAAATAAAAATAGGTGAAATAGGTGAAAATAAAACAGCAAAGAGGACAGAATGTGAGAAAGGCACTGAAAACAAAAGCCTCACATGGCTGGAGCCTCATGCTTACTGCCATAACCCCCAAATGGACCCGCAGCAACCCTCTGCCCTCTCCTCCTCCCTCCATCCTCTCCTGCTGTTCTGGTATTTCTGTCAGTGACTCACCTGCCCACATGCTGAGAGGCTCAAAGTAGAATCAGACCGTTTTTAACACCAGAGGTCAAAGTGAAAGAAAGAAAAATAAAATGTCGACAAAAATAAAACACAGGAGAAAATGTCACTGTATATATTAAACGTGTGTGCATGTATAGGCTTTATATGTGGATGTGTTCAGTCCCAGTGTCTATAAATACTCTGCAAAAACTCACTCTGCTGTTGCATAAGCTCAGCGGACATTCCTGCTGCCAGGCAGGATCAGTTTTTCCACCCATCCTGCCTGACAATGGACACAGCTGCCCGTCTGCCAAACTCCCCCACTAACTCTGTGTTTGGGTGCATGTGCATGCAAGCAGTAGTTTTTTCTGTAACATCCTCAGTTTGACGAAGATCTGTGAGATCGAAACGTTGCTCTTCTCATTAAAGTTGCTGGGAGCTTTTAACAGTGCGCAGATAATTCTCTGATTTTTGCACTCAGTTTAATTTTTTTTGATCCAGCACTTGTGTGAGTTTTTGGATGTGCCTACCCTACACCCTGTTTGGTCCACATCATCAGTTTCTGCCACCGGTGGTTGATGTCTCTCTGCTGTTGCAAGCCTTTTAGTGAAGAGAACATAACTTAAGCTTTCTAGAAGATTAATAAAAATGTAAATCAAAATTAAAAAAACATGCTGTAGCGCCTGCGTCAGGCTGGGACTCAGCAGAAGTAGGTCTACACACAGTTTTGGGTTTAGACCCAAAGTTTAAGAAGCAAAAGACAACTAAGCAGTCGGTACCTGATACCTGCAGGAGAGAAGAAAGAAACTTGATCCAGACAAACAAAAGTTAAATTAGAGTCAAAGTTTGACTTAGAGGATGGAGTTACATTGAGCAGATTCACAACTGCTTACAGACATTTGTGAATGTTTGAGCAGACTTCACTATCGGACACGTGCTTTTTCATCCCTCAGTTGTGATTTGTTTGTATGTGGATGTGGATTTGGGTTGTTTTTGATGAGTGGCAATTTTTCTTAATTATTTTATGAATACCAAGAATGAATGGAAGAATTTCCAAGTTCTGCATCCATGTGTTTGTCTTTGTATTTGTGTGTGTGTGCGTGTTTGTCAGATGAGTGACAGTGTGTCTGAACTCAAATTTCCTGATATGGTAGAATGGCATTTCTCATGATTCCCACAATCCACTGGAGGACCAGACGTGATGTCATTGAACACTCCCATGAGGAGGCCAGAGGTGAGATCTATACTGTGTGTGTGTGTGTGTGTGTGTGTGTGTGTTTGTGTGTGGTTAGAGAGAGGGAGCAAAAACAAACCAGATTAAAGTTTCCCCGTTTCTTTTGTGGATCACTTCTTTATCAAAACACTACAGACTGAGTGCAATTACAGTGTCTGTGTATGTGTGTGTTCAAGTGAGTGAGTGTGTGTTTATTTTAGGTGTTTGTCCGGGGCAAAACTCCAGAGTACACTCTCAAAGAGTGATGGAGGAGAAGGGCATTTTAAAGGGGAGTTAGGGATGGAAAAGTGAGTAAAGTGGCACTAAACATGCAGAGAGTGTAACGTGTGTATCTGTGCCTGATTAAGAAAGAAAGGGAGCAGAAAGAAATGAGGAGTAAGTGAATGGGCTTGGGACAGAGGGAATACCGAGAAACAAAGGGGGAATGATGGGGAAATGAGAGTGGGAGAAAGGATAGGAGGGAGTTGGAATGAAAATGGTAAAAAGGAGGGAGAGAGAAAGAGAAACAGACAGAGAGAGGGAGAGAGAGAAGGAGAGGGAGGGCGGGAGAAAATGTCCCAGATTCCCATGCCATTTAATAGGGAACAAAACCAAACTGAGCTTATAATGTAGACAGGCTGAGCAGGGGGCAAAGTGACAGCATGAGCGTGTGTGTTGTGTGAGCGAGAGAGAGAGAGAGAGCAGAGGAGAGAGAGAGATAGAAATATCTGTGTGTATGTTTCTCTCTCTATCTGCATGTGTGTACAGTGTGTAAAGAGAACATATGTGGCACAACCCGCATGGAGGATACATGTCTGCAGACAGACTGGATTTTGAGCCGTTTTTCTCTTTTGAAATTTAGTTTTTCCAAGTTGGATTTTCCTGCATTCCCTCCTTTGTTTATTAATTGAAAGGAATATGCTTTATGTGGAGCATCATCCGGAATATATTTCACTTTCCTCTGAGCTTTAATCACTCACACACAGAGTCCCCTGCTCCATGTAGCTCTGCGTGGGTTAGGGGACCCACCTGGATTACTCTGAGCGTACATGTTTGTGGGACAGACTCAGAGAAGACGAGAGAGACTGAAAGAGAGGATAAAGTGAAGAGGAAGAAAAAGAAGAAGAAGAAGAAGAAGGTGTCAGCATGTACTTGTACAAAGCAACCTGCCCAGACATCCCCAACCCCAAGCAGAAGGGGCCCAGAGGTCAGGGAGGAGGTCAGGGTGGGATCCCGGCCCAAGGCCCGGGCCAGGGGAGGCTTGGCAGGCAGACGTCTGAGGGACCGGGTCCAGGACTCTATGCACCTTTGATGCTGTGGACGGCGAACAAATGCAACAGTGTGACGGAGCTCAAAAAGCTAGAAGAGTTTCTCAACTTCCACTCGCTGTCACTGGAGGACACGATTAAGAGCCAGACTGGCATGCACTACAGGTAACCTCACCTCCCCACCATGTGCTAAATGTCTGTAGGGCACTCCTGGAGACTTTTATAGTAGTACTAAAAGGATCACATCTACAGATTAATTTGTTGCCAACCCTTTTGTTGGCAACCCTAATAGCAATTCTGCTTAAAGGGATGAATGTTGTTTCTTAAAGCTGGTTGATCTGGCTAGTTTGGCCACTGAAAGCTTTGTTTCCATGACGCCATGTTTGTTTCCTTGATGTTGTGTTCAAATCATTCTGGCTTAACTGGAAATTTAAAGGAGTTTGCACATCAGTAACTAGAATCAAGAGAAGCAATGAATACCTGGAGTGGAAAATCCTCGGAAAAGTTTTTAACTCCAGTGAAGACATACGTGTCAGTGTTTTGTATGAGTGCTTATTTATAGAATACAAAAAACATGATTATGTATCTTACTCTATGTCTCTTTATTTAAAAAAAAAAAAACAACAACAGAAAATTGGATTTTTCTTATTCTTTAGTGTCTCACATTTTTTATGTTCTTTTCCAATTCCACAAACTGTTGAATACCTTAAAATGTACACAGGCTTTAAAAGGGCCATAACATTAACATGAATCTATATTTTCTTACTGAAACATATTCATCAACCAATTCCATTATATTTTCTTTAGATGAAAAGCACAATCCAGGTTGCCTTTATTATTCTATTTCCTCAAGCTTTTTTTGTGGTTTTACTAAAGATTATGCTATTATGTCTGGAACACAACATTTCTGTGTTCATATTTGCTTTATTTCCTTTGAAGCTGCACAACCAGAGTCGTGCTCTGGTGCATTAATACTTTAGCCATCAGAGTGTATACAAGTTCAGTGGAAAATGTGCATTAAATCATCCTCCAAACAGCTCATGTTTAAGGTTAAATACTTTTCTTTTGAAAATAACAGTTACAGAGTTCCTCTGGCCCTAGTGGAGACCTGCTGCTGTCACATGCTTGTTGTTTTTCCTTTAGTTAGTCATTTGAGCCAAAGCATCATGGCGGTGAGTGTTTGACTGAGTGTGATTGGGACACTGGCTCGCTGCTCAGCCCTCAGGCTACAGAGCAGCATGTAACTGTTCTGTGTTGTTGTTTCCAGTGGAGAAGAACGATCTAGAATAAAGCTTTTAATTCTCCACAACACACTTCGTGTGTTGTGGAGAATTAAAAGCTTCTTATGAAATGGTAACCCCTATTTATCCAAGAAAACTGTCTAAATATCAATGTTCACACACATGCTTTTACATTCCCACATTCATTGCTGCAGTGACCTAAAAAATGATTTAAATGAATAACACAAGCAAATTTCAACAAGCAAAAAGCAATTTTGTTTTTCATGCAACATAATCTTGCAAAATCTGAATTACTGTAGAAGGTTTTCAGAGGCAAAGTGTCAATGTTTGTTTTATACGTGTGGAGAAACTACTCACTTAGCGTTTCCATGAACTGTATTCTGGTTGTTTGGACAGCATGTTCGATCTCCAGGATCTCTCAACACGGATGGCATATTTAACCATATGATGGTCAGTGTAATAATAACATGGCCTCAACTTGTTCTGTTGTCATGTTGGTGCAGAGAAGAGGAAACATGAAGAGCATGACTTTTCCATCACTCCTCTGTGTCCACCAATGCAGGGGGGTGGGGGGGGGCATGATGGCAGTCTGTATCTCTGTTGGGTCAACCTGGCAATCAGAGCTCATATGGCCATGTGCTGTAAGCATTTCGCCTTGGGATGTATTGGCATATGTGTGTGTACGTTGCCCTTCGTGTGTGTGAGTCTGAATTTTGCATTCATTGCCATGGTAATCTCACATAACAGCTGGCTGCCCACACTGTGTATTAGTAGTCAAGACCAATGCTGGACACACACTCACACAAACAGGAAAGTTTTTTTTTGAAATTTAGTCGTCGTTATTTTTGTCGTCTAGAACTCCTGATGCTTCTGAAATGTGATTCCTGCTCTCCTGCTCTAACTATAAAATAACTGCAAAGAGCCCTAACCATAATTTTTCCAAAGCAAAGAGCCATCTGCAAAATATTCATATTCAATGTTTTAACTAACATATCTCCCTAAAGGAAGAGATGCAAGTCATTGAGGTGCCCTTCCGATGAGTTTTCCTCTAAAACCCTTCTGGCTCTGTAGACAGAGGTGAGTTCTGACATGATGAAGCCTGTGGAAGCATTTTTTACTTTTTACCCTTTGGAAGATTTTCAGTCACGGTTAACAACTCTGGTCAACTTTAACTGCACTTGTTATGAATGATGTACTTGCGAAGTGCTACTCTTTTATCTATAGTGATAAGCATAATTTTTTATTTATTTTATACTTATTTTTGTATTTGTAAATGTCTCTGTGTGTTATCTCGGCACCACTGAAAAAGAGGGTCTTTACACTTAGTGTGTCTCTAAGGTCTAAATAAAGGTTGGTGATGATTTTCTAACACAACATGTTTGGCTTGTGACTTATTAGAACATGGAACTGTCCTCTTATGATGCCTGATCATATATGACAGCTCCACCAAAGAATGATTAGTTTCCTTTTCATTTTGGATTTTTTATAAGGGTCTGAGCAGGTGAAACTGACTGTATTTCACCAAAAAAAGGACAACAAGTAAAAGAACCTGTTTTCAAGATCATGTAGCGGTGATATATTTTCCTCCTCCTCACTCCTCTGTTGTTTATAATCCTACCTGAATTCGGTTCTATGAAATGATCTCTGACCTCCAACAGCCTCCACAGCATGAATAAAAGAGTAAATGTGACACCTGGTAGGTCGCTTCAGTTTTTTTGATTAAACAACCCACCAGATGTCCCTGTGTATTTTAAGTTGCTGTCCTTACCATCTGTATGTTTGTATGCCTGGGGTCAATCCTACAGTCCTTTCCCCAAATTTTAACCCTTAATCTCAGGCTTTATTGCACCAAAATGCAATTCAAAGCTCAGTTGTAAGACAGACTAAGCCTTTATAGATTTCTTCCAGAAGGAGACGAATACATTTCTCATTTTGATTAAATTTATTCCATTGCAATTATGGCATATTTTTAGTTTTGTTTTGTTTTGTTTTTTTCAAATCATTGAGCCCTTCCAAAATTTTTACAGAGAGCACAAATGGGATGAAGAAGAGACAAACTACCAGCAGATATGAGCCTCAGCTTCACAGTGTGCTCTCACATGCCTAACAGTTCATTATTCATGAGTATGTGTGTCTGTGTTTGGGGCGTAGGTGTGTGTTTTCAGTTGTCAAGGAGCATCTGTGTGTCTGTGTTTATGTGTGCATGTTCATTGTGTGGTTAAGCTGTGGTGAGAACTTATTGTGTTGAATTCAGAACATATGCATACAATAATCCCCTTGGGGAAAATGTGGTGAATGTTAATGCTAATTATCTAATCAGGGCCAGATACTGTAGCTGTGTGACAATGTCATTGAACCGTGTGAGAAAAGCAGTCATCAGCCACTTTGTTCCAGAGGAAAACAGCTTTAGAAACCGACTTTGACAGCCAGCCAGTGCACGTTGGTCATGAACGCATCATCACTAATTGAACATCCAGCACAGGTTCACTCTTGTGTTTCCCTCAACTCTGTCATTCTTCTTCTTTGCTTTCTTACATTGTGTGAAAGAGGGTACAGCTGTTAAAGTTCATTGTTATTCAAAGTCTCCACCATCTGCCATTTCTGAAACACTTCAATGTGAGGAAGTTTTCTTCCTGCTTTGGCTGAATCACCTAATTTGTGCCAGAAAGCAACACAGTTTGCAGGAAATAACATAGAATAAGTGACAGAGTTCTCTCTTTGTTACCACGTTTTTATTGCTTAGGGTTTTATAATGGTAGAAAGCTGCATTATACCAATACTTTCTGCTTCACAGTTTCTGCACTCATGGGAATATTTTACTGCATTGCTCAAAACATACTTTAGTGGAGTACTGTTGTTTGTTGCTTCCTTTGAACAGATACATGCAGCTCAGGGACAGGGGGGCAGTTTCCATGTTTTCCTTCTGGTAACTTTATAAATGGGCTCAAAAATTACTATTGTGTTCCATCAAGTGTTCCTGTACAAAACAAAGACATGCACAGAGAACATCCCCTTTTAACCTAAATAACAAAGTACAGTAGTTACAGGAGCACAGCAGCAAATGCACACTGCTGATTATTGATAACACATCAAATTAAAGCAGACGTCCATTTTAATCAGACTGTGGGGGGGAAATTATTCAAAGCCTGTGATATAAGAGGACACTGAGCAGGGAATGCTGGGTAAAGGAGTGGCAGTGAGGGGACATTTAGATCCCAGGGGGCCAGAGGGTCACATTTTAAAGCATATGTCATGTGCATGTGGATGTACCAGGGTGTGTTTGTGTGTGTATGTGCAGACAGTCTGGATGTTTGTCAGTCTATCTGATTAAATGAGCTCCGCCTGCTGACGGAGTGTACTGTTAAGGTAACAGAGCAGTGCTCCCACAGTTGTTTCTCTGCTCCACTTACTTTGTTTTTTTTTTCTTCTTGGTTTTAAAAAAAAAATAAAAAAAAAATCAGTGCCTTTGTCTTGTACTATCTTCTCATTTTTAATCATCTTTCTCCTTCAAGCACTTTCTTCAGGGTCACAATTTTAAAAATTTGAACATTAGATGTAAAAATTCAATAATGCAAAGCTGTGAGAGAAACTTGTAATATAAACACACTACTCTATGTATTGAGGTTTTCTAATACCAGCTACATTTTCTAAGCTATATTTCTGCAGGGAGAGATGAACCAATGCAGCAGAGCACATTTCTAAAAGATGGAGGCAAAAATGCAAAAAATTATTTGACTTCTCTCTTTAGGACATAATTATGCAAAATTGCATTAAAACTGTAAATTCAATGATCTCTCACACATTATACTAACTGCATATTATACTACATTTTTAAGATTCAGCTAAAATGCACTGTTGTTTGCTGAAGACTCAGCATCGGCAGTTTTGTGACTAATTCAGGCTGAATGAAACCTGTCTTCTAAACTTTGTTGTGTGGGATTGATTTTAAGCTCCCATTACCCGAAGGCAGGAAAAGACAGAACAAATATAACAGTGCTGTGTTTAAACCCCAAATAAGAGAAAGCAGCAGACTGTTTATTGAGGACAGCCAGTCACAAGCCTGTCCTCTTTGGACAAGAGCCTCGTGTTCACTAAAAGTGTTTAGACTCTGGCATCTGCCTATGTAAGGAGAAGCTGTCCAGGCACACAACTTTGCCTATTACACTGTCTTACAGATAGAAACAACAAGAATGAGGAGCTGGTAGAGGTAAAGAGAGAGGAACAAGGTTAAACTACAAGCAAGAGATGACATTAAACTTGTTTGATTTTCATCACCTTCTAAATGTAATGATGGGGAATGATTTGTCTTAGTTATATTGAGATGTATATGTGTTATTTTGTGTGTTCAATAGCTCATGTTGAGTGTGTGTGTGTGTGTGTGTCAGTCTGTATTCTTAATCAGAGCCTAATGAAGCTGTAGTTTGTAACCGATCGACACTTGAGAAGCAGTGAGTGAAATTGTGCACTCAACCAGTGATTCATAGAACACACACACACACACACACACACACACACACAGACAATCAGAAACATTCGCATGCAGATAAATGCGTCAATTGCTCATCCTTTATTCATCCTGGAAAACAAGTGAATATTTAACATTGGAGCTGGGATCCTCACTAAATACTTAATTGGTCAGGCGGTCAGGGTGTGTGTGTGTGTGTGAGGAGGTATGTCTCCAAATATGTAGCCTGACATAGAAGCTTTTATTTATTTATTCATTTTTTCTATTTTATTTTTTAGGATTTTTTTTTCATTGCAGATTCAATTAGTAAACGAAGTGTGCACATATGTGAGTGATTTGTTTTACTGCATACTTAGCTTTAACAGTAAATAGCCTACATTAATACTGCGTGTATCATTGACCTTACTGTTAAAGAAACACTGACCCTAGAAGGCAAAGCTTGGAAAGGTATGCACAGATTGATGCCTCTACTCTAACTGTGTAGCCGTGTGGAATATATTTGCTTTAAAGCAGTTACAGTAAAAGCTTTGGGAGTGTGTGCTAAACTGTGATGGGCTTTTCACGCAAGGTTTTAGAAAGACCAAGATCCTGCAACACCTTCAGCCTAGAATTAGTCATGTTGTAAATTATTTAAAACAGTGAGAAAGAGAGCACCTCATTTTAAAACTAAGGAGCGGAAAAGCCCTTTAACCGGCACTGCGTGTTTGATTAAATTTTACAGTGGTATAGCAACAGACTCCGGGGAGCCTAAGCTAGGCTTCCTGCATAGTAAAGTCCAAGAAATTTTCCCTCGTAAAACACTTCCTCAACTAAACAAACTCTTACTGTTTATTAAAAAGATTCAGCTAATCCTTGCACTCGTTTGACCTCTTTTGTAGTTTTCACTGCAAATGGTGAAACAGCACCCCTCTGAATCAATATTGGCAGTAAATGTCAGTCTCCCTGTGTAGTGAAAAATGGTATTGCAACCTGATACGGCAGTTTTCAACGTCTGCTAGCTTTACTTTAATAAACACCAAGTATTACCTCGGCAGAGGTTGCTTTTGTTAAACTAAAGCCTGAATAAACAGATAACTTGGGAAAAAGGTTAAACTTATTGCATTCAAATTGTGTAATGTTAATTTAACTTTCTAACGTTAATCAAGTCAATGTTAAACAACCAAGTGAAACAATTAATGTTAACGTTTAATGTTGCTAACATTAAATTAATGTAGTTTTGCAAAATTGCTATTAAAAGTTTTAGGTAAGCTAGCCAGCAGTGTTAAAGGCACAGAAGATGGAGGAGCCGAAAAACGTACAATGTTAATTTCATCAGTGAAAGAAAATGGGAGTGGCCTCTTAAAACATGAGTAAAATTCACTTTTACTAACATAAACTTAACGCTAACGTTATCTCTTTATCCCGTTAGTTGTGGATAAATTAAAAACAGCACGACTTTCATTTGAAGATTTACAAGTTTCTGTCCTTGTCATAAATTATCTGTGCATGTAGGCCATCAAAGTATTCAAAATAACCAACAACCAGACATTTAAGACAGACTGCAAACAATTGCAAATTTCACACTGTGGACAAATGGTATGACTATAACATTAGATATTAGAAATACAAACTGACACATGTCAGTGGTAAAGCAAGCCGTGCACATTCACGTAATGCCTGCAACAGTTAGCTAGGTTTAACGTTAGCGTACTTTGTAGCTTTGTGGCTAACATTATGTCTTTGGTTTGTTGCTGACTAATTAAATGTCCTTAGCTTGGTAATTTTTTAACAGTTAATACTAGTTGCTGATGTTATTATGGTGTTTGTTTTGGTCAAGTGTAGGCATTACGTGAATATGCACGGCTTGCTTTACCACTGACGTGTGCCAGTTTGTATTTCTAATATCTAATGTTATAGTCAAGCCATTTGTCCACAGTGTGAAATTTGCAATTGTTTGCAGCCTGCGTTAAATGTCTGGTTGTTGGTTATTTTGAATACTTGGATGGCCTACATGCACAGATAATTTATGACAAGGACAGAAACTTAAATCGTAAATCTTCAAACAAAAGTTGCGCTGTTTTTAATTTATCCACGACTAACCTTGATCTGTACTCACTGTCTGCATATAAACTTTACAGTGATTAAACATTATATGTTTTGCAGTTTCTTTCTGTAAAGCTGTGGCCCAAATGTCTTGCACATAATGGATGCTGTGCAAGTTTTTGTGTTCCACCATCATGCAAATGTACTACAAATCTGAAAAACAGTCACTTGCAAGCAGAACCAGCTTGTAATTGACCACCTCAGTTCTCAAAATGTTCCTCTCATTTATTTATCTCCCTTGCTTGGCTTCTGTTGGATTTGTGCTCCTACCCTCTCTTGTCCATGTGTGAGCCAAATCCTGTGTGTTCTTTAATGAAGCAATAGGAGAAGATATACGGTCTCAAATACTGTTTTATTTAGCAGTAAAGGAATAAAGCATTACAGAGCTCTGGGTCCGAGTCTTCCTGTCCCTGACAAACAACAAAGTGTGTCAGTTCGTGAAGTCTGACTGACTGAACT
>JAQLOL010000024.1:10116290-10132311 GCA_029783665.1 Naso thynnoides
ACAAGTCCAGTTGCCTACGATTCAATTTGCCCAGAGAGAACAATGACCTGGAAGAATGAGAATATTCACAGATACATATCTCAATTTAAATAAATGTGTTTGTCTGCATTTATAAAAGCTTGTGTATGAGTGTTTCTCCTGTGTTTGTTTCTAAGTATGTTTGTGAGTGTGTTTGTTGAAGTTTTTCCAGTTAGCTAGTGCTTCACACGTGATAAAGGCCTCATAAATATTATCACAGAGCATCTAACTGAATATGTCCTCCTCTAGTATGAATGATAATTTGCCGTAAAGTGCTTGTGTGTGCGAGCTTCAAGCAGCAACAGTGTTAGTGTATCTTCTGGGAGGAGTAAGTCTCAAATGAGGTTATTTATTCACTGTAAAACTGGCAAACATTGCCATTTGCATCATTTTTTATGATAAAGTGGTGAGGGCAAATTATATAATTATCTACAATATAATTATGTACAAGTAATTACAAGTACATAGTTATTTCTGTCTTGAAGGGCACACTTATATTAGGTGTTTGAAGCTATTCAAACAAAATCCTGGAGGCTTGTTGTTGCAGATTGGACAACCAAATTTGCGTGATAAACTGCACCTGCTTCAAATCTTCCTCTTTCACACAACCACCTGTAATTTGGTGTGTTGTAGTGAGTGAGAATTTGACTGCACCAACAGGAAGACATGACCAAACTGCAGAACATTTGTTTTAATGAGTATGTTAAGGCAGTTGGCTCTTCAGTCACATGCTCCACATTGGTTGATCTGTGAGTTTCTTTTTTAAAGTAACACATCTGCTTGCAATAGTTTTTCTTAATATTCGATATATCACTGCGTTTTCCTCACACCATTGGTTTTTCACTCTTTCCTCAGACATAATGTCAATGACCCATTGGATATTTATCAGTCTAAATAATTGATTAGAAGCCTGGCATTGGACCAACATTGCATTCATTCTATAGGCTGCATTAATAAAAAGGAGGTATTGTCAGGTGAGTTAATTGTATCCGTCACTATTATTCTCACACTCAATGACGATAATGCAAACTAGTCCCCGTGGAATGGCGTGAATGCGATGAGGTTTCTGCACCAAACAATTCCTTATTGACTTGTCTGTTGTTATGAGCTTTCTGTTTAGTTTAATATATGTTAAAATATCAGTACAAGAATCAATTAGTTGTCATTTGTGGACATATTAGGTGTAATGGAAAGAAACTCTGATGTTTAGCTTATTTTTTCTATTTCCTTTGAAAATGCTCAGTAACGTGCTTTGGGTTAAGGAGAGACTTGTTGCCCGGAGCGTCTCTGTAGCACCACATTGTTTTATTAACAGCATGTCCTTTATCATATAAAAAATTAAAAATTAAAAAATTACAATAATAACATGTATTATGTGATGTATTAACGTGCATCGTTAAGTTTTGTTTTTCAAAGCAGTGGGTCGCAGTCAAAGTGACATAGTGTTGGTTGAATTTTTTTCCCCCCTGATTTTGATTTAGCTACAGTAATAAGTGAAAGAAGGCCAAAGTCTAATGTGAAAGAAGCAATGTGCAGCATTATCATCTAATGTTTCTTCAACATTATTACAGTGTGATCTCAACTCAGTATAATTTCATCAGACAAGTGATGACAAAAAAAAAGAAATCAGAGGGAGAAAAACAGGTTCGTTTTTGAAAATTTGTGCGTGTGCATTTTTCTGTGTGCCTGTTTGTGTGTAAACATGCCTCACACATAAATCTCCTCTATTGATTCAAGTCTTCATTAGTGTGTTTAATGAACCATTAGGATTAGTAGAACATGCTGCAGATGGAAAGAAACATGAACAGCATTATAACTTTTCTCTTGTTAATGCTCAGTAGTCTGTGTCATTTTTTTTCTCGCAATTGCTGAGGGCCATCTTGTCAAGGGAGGTGAAAGGCTCATTTCAATTCTCCTCCTGCATTTTCCCTGCTGCGTCAGGTATTTGAACCTTACGGTCTCCTACTGTCAGGAGCACTTAGATACAGTATTTCTGTGTTGGCTGCTGTCTCAGTCAGTCCTTTCCTTTTCTTTCAGAACAAAGGAAAAAAAATCAACCATGTGTACTTCTTAACAACAACAGGAGACACTGCTGAGTTTTAACTCAAGGCCTCTGGCCTGGCATGAGTCTTCGTCCTATGTCCTTTTTTGTATTTTTTTAATCATGCACAATGCAAAAACATTACTGTAAGCAGCTGAAGCTTCAGTCTGTATTGATGTGATTGCCTCCCTCCCTGCTAAGAGTCTTGCAGAATTAGGGCAAGCTCGTCTAAATTTGTGTCTTCTGGTGAAGATGTGAGTGAGTGTGAGAGCCTACAGATTTAGACGTCTAGTAAAGATGAACCTTAACGCTAGAAACACTGTGAGGTTATTTTGGCCTCTCTTCTCCATTAAAATGCATGTAACTATGTTAAATGTTGCAGTAGATGACTTCTGCAAATGAGCTAGAAAGCTAACATTAGCTGTAGCATGAGACTTGTTTGGAAGCAAGTCAGCTGCAGCTGTTTGTGCAAGCTCATGCTTTATTTCATTGTTTAAGTCCACTTTGAAGTGAGACGAAATGCTTGCAGGGAAAAGTTGCAGCGGATTAACAGATCTGTCTCCGCTTGAGCTTGAGCTTGAGCTTGAGCCGACTGATGGTGTGGCTCGGGAACACTGTTGTTGGCAGAGGTGAGTCAGATCATGGTGAGCTAATCAGCTTGTAACGATGTCATCTGTTGCCAAGAAGCGCAGCGTAGACAGGGGAAGTTGGACAAAGAGTACAGAGAGTGTTACTGTTTTTTTGTTTTCCTGCAAAACTCTCAGTAGTGAAGAAAATGTTAAAAACAGGACTCATTGGAGACCAATTTAACAGCAGCAATGTCATTTTTCAACACTATAGGCTACCTTGTTTAATCAGGTTATACATCTTAATGACAAAGTTAAGACAAAAAAGTTGTCTAGTTTCACTTTATTAAAAACCCTATACCTCCCAAACAATGACTTTTCCTAAAAACGTGTTATTTTTTTTTTTCTCAAAATGTGTTATTATATTTATCATATTTTGAGTTATGGGGGTTCTGGAGTCTGTTTTTACCGAGAACCGCCATGAGGTCATTTTGACCTCCATTACTCCTCATGCAAAGAATACCTGTAAGAGCCAGCCTCCAAACATTAACTTTTTGGCTCTCAGGCAACAGCTGTACCTCCTGACCTATTGCCAACCCCCCCGTATCATTTTGCATGTTTGTTGCTTAGCAACGGCGGCTGTTGTTATTTTTTTTAAAACTTCATCAAACAAAAAAACAAAACAAAAAAAACCATCGTGCCGTCAATTTTTACATGTTGGAGTAGTACAAAAAAAAAATTGGCCATGGCTTCTACACTGTATACTTCTATAATACCATTTTGCCACTTCTTATATTATCTCATTTGTGTGGATTATCAGTCTCATTGTTCGATCTTCTTAAAAAATTTAAACATTGCAGTTATTATCTTGTGATCTTGAATAAATTTTCCTTTTTCAAAGTTTATTCACTTTTAAATAGTAATTAACACATTATGCGTAAAATAAAATAAAGCCGAATGCAGCAAAATTCATATAATTGTTAAATTGAGAAGATAAGATGTTATTTCATCCATAGTTTCAAGAAAGACCCACTATTTCAGTAAGAGATCTCTAATTTACAATTACAAAGCCTACAGTGGTGCAAGGTCCAAATGACCTCACAGCAGTTCTCATACTGCATTATTGGAGCTAAGAGTACATGTGCTGTATGTACCTCACAAAATTTTTCAGTCAAAGCATGAGAGTCTTGAAATGATGGATACTGAATGTGGCATCTTTAATTTTGAATCCTGTAGAGAACAAAATCCAGACCTTCCAAACCTTCTTGTGTTCAGACAACAAAAGCAGTTAAACAGACTAATTTGGCCTGACATGCGAAGTAAGAACATTATGTTTTTGTCATGCAGCAGATTGTGTGACCAGCTGGGAATGTAGGTAGAAGTGCAGATCAGCATATCTTCCATCCAGGCTGAGAGCTTTATCCTGTAAAAAAGATCCTCTGGAGTTCTACATGGAACATGGGAAAATTACATTACAGGACCTCGGTGGGTAAAATTAATCCAGGCAGAACAAGTGACATAAATCCTCACAAAGAAATGCAAGCTCGTGAAATCCATAACACCGGTGTATTCACAAGTACGTAATGCAAGTTCGCATACATCAGGTTGTCATACATTTTTTATTGGCACAAAAGCAGCGTGTTACTAAATAACACACACTTCCAGTGAGCTATGTGTTGAGTCTAATAGATACACTTTCTGCAGCTGCTTTTTTTTAGCTGTCTGTGTATTCACAACAATAAACACATGGTATAATCCATTACTTTTCATGACATGTGTCTTTGAATGCCTTTCCTATCCTGTAAGTCCATTAAAATCAACTGAAGCTGCTGCAGCTGCACACCTCTTTTTTAAAAAAAATGTACATTGTAAAATGACAATAAATGCTTTTTTTCTTTCTTTCTTTCTGTCTTTTTTTTTTTTTTGCTTTCTACTTATGGGATATGCAGCCCTCCAGCAGGTACAAACTACATTGCACCGTCTGAAAAAAGAAAAAAAAGAATTAATTGTTGAAAAATAGTTTTTTGCATGGCAGCAGAACAACCTTGTGGGTGTTTTTACGTTTCACATTAAAGTGAATCAGTCGAATCAATGCGTATCCGTGATGTTAGAATGATCTAACTCCTTAATTTATGACCCGTTAATACAGCCTGTATGCTTCCAAACCCTGCATACAGGTAATCAACTGTATAATCACATAGCCAAACTCATTATGGCAGGTGCTGTAGCTGAAGCAAATAAAAACATTGCTCCATGCACTCAGCCTACATGAGGCAGTGCATCCGTGTCCCATTTATTTCTACCATTACTTGAATTAGACAAGCCTGAAGGCTCACATTGGCATGTAGGAAGTTCACATTTACCCTGTATATTTATTTTCAGGTGTAGAGGTGGGTAATTGTTTTTTTCCTTATAATGGCAGAATGATATATAGGCTACATATTGTACTGACAAAGACATTACAGGTAGAACATGTTTTTGGGTGATAACTTATTATATTGAGCTACATACAGTATATATGATTGAATGGTGTTTTGTCTCTTTTGTCTGAATGTTAGTTTTCAAATCCAGTATATTGTGTATATCATTCTGTCTCAGATTTTCTGCTTTTGAAGACCAGAAGAAATACAATATATACTATATATGTGTGTGTGTGTGTGCGTGTGTGTGTGTGTGTGTGTGTGTGTGTGTGTGTGTGTGTATGTGTGTGTGTAAGTGATTCTGGGATCTTCTAAGAATCTCATTTGATATTTGTTTTGTTTTGCCTCCAGGCTCTGAGTCATCTAGGTTCACAGTCGAGGTTTGGGGAAATTAAACCAAAGCTAGCTGTTGTTACGCACTATGAAGACTGCACTGATGTTGTTTTTCTTGAATAAAGAACAACAAACAATGTCGTGATATTTTGAAGCAGTGTTTTGTAGAGCGTGCCTAAGCCTGTGTAGACCGATCCACTTGCTGCTGGTTTCTTGAATTATTAACAAGTTCAGAAGAAATTCATGCATCTTGTCCTCTTTAGGCTTGTGCCACAGTCATTTTTAAGAGTTATCCTCAGTCCACAGTGTGTGCATGTGTGTGTGTGTGTGTGTGTGTGTGTGTGTGTGTCTATATGTTATTGGCAGAAGGATCTAAGGTTCTAGGTTGCAGGCTTCACTCACCCTAACCCACATCAGGAGTTATTCGATGCCCCTGTGATGTTTCTCTTAGCGTGTCTCTGTTGTAGATCTCTTTGTGGGACTGTTTTTCTTAATATTGCTCCTGCCTGTCCTCACCAGATTTCTCAGCCTGCTCTCGGAATGTGTCTGTTGCTTGTGTGCATGTGCCTGCCCGCACCAGCATCATATGTGTCCAATACCGCCTGTCTTCTATTTAAACTATTAGAAAAAAATAGGCTTCATTGCCTCATCCCTAGTTGGTGACGCAGGGTTCCAGACTTGTGCTCGTTGTGCATGAGCACTCTGCCACACTTCTGACAGCTTATCAACTCCAGCTCCTTCTCTTCTGTGTCGACACCAATTTTGAAATTATTCCAAAATTCGGATTTTTCTTGGCTTCCCTTTTGTTTTGTAAACTCCAGCTTTGATTTTCTTCTCAGCTTCACTCTGTGTCTCCATCCTGCTAGCAATCCTGGAACCCACTGTTTATTTTTTGACTGCTCATCAAAATTTAACACAATTTTAACACCCGGAAAATTTCGGTTGGGACCCACAGGACTTCAATCCCATTGCAGGGCTCTACCCTGTTGTGTTGTGTATTTGAGTTTAGTGTGTTGGAAATGATTGATAATTTTAAACTCTGTGGAAGGATGTCTTTTTCAGCCAACCTCCATTTGTTACCGTATTGTGACTCTCCCAACTTTGATTTTTTTAAAATTTTTTGCTTGTGTTGCTCCATCATTTTTGAATTAGATGGAGGATCTGGGGGGTTGTTTTTAATTCCCACAGCCACCTTTTCAAAGCCCAAAGGCCCATTTTTACTTCAACTTCTTTTGTGTCATGTGCTGTGTTTTCTGTTGTTAGTTTCCAACTTGCAACCCCAGATTTCCAGCTTTTGTGTTTAGTAAAACATAACATTGTGCTGTAACTTATGTACCTTTGATCTCGACCAAAAAGAAGCAGTAGAAACAACTGTGTAGCAAATGCAGTTCAGTCCTTTCAAAACTATAAAGCAAGTTTCCTCAACCACTTTTTTGCCAGCACTTCCTGCACATTCTGTCCTTAGTTTGCCCTTGGAGCTGCTGGAGAGCCCCAAAACATTATCACAGTCTGCAGAATGCCCCTGAAGTATATGGTGTTTGGGCAATTGTTTGAAATATCCCGGATTTCCATCAGCACTTCTGAAAAGTGAAAGAAAATTGATTTGTTTCAGAGGCGGGTGGAGAAGGGCTTTGAGATGATGGATATCAGCTTAGTTCTGTCTTTGCAACAAAGAGAAAATAACACAGCAGAAGATGACAGAATCACCTGACTGTCTGCCAAAAAAGACTGTGGTGTGCTCTGGATATTGGTTTGTGAATATTGCTAGGCCTTTATGAGATGTGCTGGCTTTACATAGCTTTGGACACCAGTCTCTCCTACTGAACAGCAAGGCACTTGACAACAAATAGATCAGCAACTTTGGCAGAATGATTCAGGGCTGAAATGTGAGGATCTTTTGCCTACGCAGCCACTCGAACTCACTGCAGGCACATACAGGATTGTGCTTGGCTGTGTCCTTGTGTAACTTCTCAACTGATACCCGCCGGTGTATGTACACATACATGAATATATCGCAATCATGTTAAGCACATGTTTAAACACCCACTCAGTCTCACATCCATGCCTCCTAATGATCGAATGCACGACAAGAACACTTTGGCATGTTCAAATACGTGCCTGGCTTGTCTCTGTCAAAGTGAAGCTAAATGTGGGTAATTTGCATACTGAGTACATAACTAAATGCAAGGTAGGTGTGTGTATATTTTACATAACGAGGGGAACACCAGGACGGCAGCCCTATTCTAACAAAGCTGAAAGGGTGGAAGCAGCTACATAATGAACCATTATGGCTCCCAGTGGTACAGTATGTTTTCAAAGTGGGGGTTGAATTATTGTACACGGTCAGTGCTTTATTGTGTTCCTATATAGAAAGCTAAATTTATTCGTTGTGTCCACGTTAGCTTCTGTTTTGCTAGATTTTGTCTTTATAAAAAGCTGAGATATTTCATGGGAGTTTAGAATAAAATGTTAATTTCATAAATTCTGCCACAGCTGGTGAAATTTAAGCTGTTTTTCAGCAACAGTAACAATGATTTTGTTAACATTCAGTTGCTGCAGCTGCTTTAAGCCTCAGCCATGTTGTCACCATTAAAACCTTATCAGACCTGTAGATTTTGAATACCAGCAAAACAATATGGTAATCTTTAAGAACCATACCAATCTATTTTTGACTTCTCATCATTTAGCAGAGATTGCCCCCTTCTTCTACAAATGTTGTTAAAGTTTGATCATCGTTTTTACTCTATAATCTGTAGTTGGTAATCACCAACTGCAGCAAATGTGTCCTGTTAAGTGTACTTGTTGAGCTCTGTACTGACTATAGATGCACGGGGGGTTAAGTGCAGAGAGGTGTTGTAAGAGCAGAGTACACACTCTGATTCCTACAGTGAAAAGTGATAGTAGAAGGCAACCACACATTGATATGTATTATAGGTACATTAATATGTCGGTATTTCAATAAGTAATGTGTATATAAATAGAATATTCTGTAAGTGTGTGGGTTGTGGGAGCATTTAGCAAAGTGTAAGATGAAAGAGTCTCAACATGAGCGTCATGTTCTCTGTCTTTCTCTTTCTGTCAGATGTATTGTGTTATGGTGACAGCAGGAGGTGGGGAGCTCTCTCATTTTTTAGACTAAAAGAGACAAAGTATTTCTTAACATGTGTGTTAATATTTTTCCATTTAACATGCTGCGTTCAGCCTTCATCAGCCACATACACCAAGAGTAGCACACTGTATAGCAGTGCATATTTGCATGATCCAGCGCTGACTTGAATATGTGTGCACACAGGCACCACCACAAATCTCTCCATACTCACAATTACTGCTGTCATCACAGTATATATATATCGGAGCTGCAACTGTGAATGTGTCAGAAGACTGACTGGCTGAAAGTGTGGTTCCTACTGGTCCTATTGGCAGTGTTATCCTGCCTCGCTTGGTAGGTGACAGCTTTTATATTACTCCTATACACTGCTGGCTGCTGCATTACTCCACCTGTACGTAGCCTTGAGAGCTGCCCCTCTAAATTCTTCACCCCACCCCCACTCACTCAGTGCTCAAGCTTTGATAGGCATGAAATAGCCCCACTGCTGAGATTGCTTCTTACTTCAGAGAAACAGTTAAGCTCATCCAGACGCACTGGTACAGACACATACAGACCCAACATGCAAGCAGGTGCAAGTGCATTTATAGCCGAGCATCTGCACCCGTCGTATAAACAGGAGTATTTATGTATGCATGACTTGACATCATCACCATATTCATACAACCACACACTCACGAAATGATGCTGTACTTTCAAGGGAGACTTTTCAAAGAATGATGTTTGTGTCTTAACTATTGTTTTGTAATTTTTAATGGAATGTTCGTGTCTGAAGCAATGGAGCTACAGCCTGCACGATAATACAGCGCAGAGAATAACACAGATTATCTTGTCTCATATTTGTCTCGCTGTATATGTGTGTGGTGTGGATATTCCCTGTGTTGTGTTGTGTTGGTTTCTTGTCACAACGCCGGCGTGTTTCTTTATTAACTGGAAGGAAAAGTGTCGTGTTCATAAACACTGGTACAAATTTATTCACATATTCCAAACAAGTATGTGCTTCATATCTCTAGAAAGTCTTCACAGCGGGGTTGCATGTTTTTGAAAAAAAGAAATCTATTTTTGGATTATTTTGACTGATATTGCAATTGTTTGGTGATTTGTGATGTTAGAGGGAATGATCATTCTCGTGATCATGGTGTGACATTTGCAGGGATCTGTCCTAAACAAAGCTGTTTTCTAAAAGGGTAACTAAACCCCTGGAGTTGAGACTGATGTGTATTCTTCCTAAAATTCAAAAAGTGTATCTACAAAGTAAAACAATTTATGATTTTGGGCAGTGCTAGGAGGCTGGGCTTTAC
Organism: Naso thynnoides; assembly: GCA_029783665.1. NCBI lineage: Eukaryota > Metazoa > Chordata > Actinopteri > Acanthuriformes > Acanthuridae > Naso > Naso thynnoides. Next base: position 10,126,076 of record JAQLOL010000024.1, read on the forward strand.
TAAGAGTAGACCGGGACCATAGTTTAAGTATAGTGATTGTAGTTACATTTACTGTTGACATACTGTAGTTTTCATGCTTCCACAGTTCATTTAATAAGCAGCCAACTACTCCTCCCAGTTTTTTCACTGCGATGTGTTACTACCAAAGAAAAAATGAAACTGAACTCCAGTTGGTTATTTCTTCATTTCTTAAACTCATCTGAGTTAAACTCAACACGTCTCACTTCACTTGTGAGAGAACGATTCACACATGCGGTCTCCCTCACCGTAGTCTGCCTCTGTCTTGTTCAAAAATCCGTCAATCAGTTACTTCCTTGTTGGGTTTGCCGTTGTAGTTTTAATGGTCCTCTTCACTCAGTAGAGCAGAGCAGAGACTCTGCACAGCGGGGATGGGGATGGGGGCGGGGGTTGCAGCAACATGGTCTAGGTTTTGAGGAAGTCAAATTGAGCATGCATTTAGCTTTTATCTTGCTAATCTGTGGCTGTGTGCTTGTGTGTTGGTGTATACACATGTGTGTACTGTTTCCAAGGCCATGTGTGGGAGGGTGTCGGAAAGAGTAATGATGGAGTAATTGGGCGTGTCTCCTCTCACCTCAGTCTTGTGAATTGTGAGCCGTTGATTTTTTTAGAGGGTATGGGTTGCAGGGCTTGGTTGGTGATGAAAGCGTCCACCAGACACGTCACGTTTCACCTGATCAACCAATTGCAGTGCATTAAAAAAATTACATTGCAGTAGCCAGGTTTCAACCAGTAGATGGCAGTCCCTGCACACATTTCTAATGGAATATGAAAAAGTCAGTTAAATTGCATTAAAATGTCAAGATTTAGACCTGAAACAATCAAAAGCACTTAGCCTCGTTTTTCAACTAGTTTTAGTTCCCCTTTAAGTGCATAGAATGTAATGTTTAGACCAGAACTATTTTGACACAAACATTTCTCTTTCAACAAATACTGTGCCGCCCTGCAATTAAAATAAAAAAAGAAGCAATACATCATATTGTGGTTTTGATTAAATTTTTTTTTAATTGAAATTTCTTTTATCCTTAAATAACAGTTTGAACAGAGGTATGCAACAGAAAAGAAAAATGTCAGAGTGAGGTGGGAACCTGCAGGAGGGCAGGTGAGAGGCAGCCAGTGATGTGAGAGAAAGCAGTCAGCTCATCACCATACGTCACCATCAAAAATGATCCATTGCTGTTTTCTCTACCTCCTCTCTCTTCCTGTCCCTGTGTGTCTGTCTCACAGGTTCAAGTGTTAGATCTTCATCTATCTGACTCTATCTGTAAATCTTAGAGTTCACACTGAGTTTGAATTTTATTAATGATTTTTTTTCTTCCTTACTTGATGAGCTGATGGCAACTTCATCACTCTCAATTTTTATCCCCTATTCTAATTAAATCTTTATGATTAATTGCCACACACAAAATCACCACTTTCCCTCTGGAATAAATGCTTTTTCTGATCTTTGGCTTCCTGCTGAACTTCATCAGCAACTTGCTTGGAATTTTCCATCTTGTCAACATATTTGAATCAAAGCTCCCAAATTTGTGACAAAGGTTTCAGTTTAAAATTCAACTGAATTTTCTTGATATGAGTGACTAAAGTGTTATAGTTGTTAGCTGCACAGATCTGTTTTTTTCTGTTTTTTTTTAATAAATCATCACAACTTTCCCCCTTCCCTTTATTCAGTCAATTAAAAATGGAGAGATAATTAGTCCACGCGACATGATAATTATCCACAGATGGTTCCCTTTTCCTCTGAAGTGAAGTCATTAACATTGCAGTCATTGGAGGATTTTATGCAAATATATTATTACAAGATGATATGACTAATTATGAATATGTGTCAGCTTCCTTCACTCCAAATTACAGCCATACAATCTTAACCCTTAGTATATTCTTTTGGAGTATAACAACTTTCTGCTATATTTTTGTGGCGACCTCCCTGGCACTTGAGCAGACCTCTAGTAGGACCTGTTACATCTCACTGATGATGTAAAATAAGCAAGCATGTGTTGTTTGAACTGGAGGAATCTGAGGCTGAAGATGTTCAGTCAGCAGCAGCTATGACACAGCTATGTTTTTTGTTTTTTCCCCAAACTGCTGACTTAATCAGGTACCTTGACAGACGTCCATAGTGGAAAAGGTGATGGATGTGCAGTGTTGCAGAGAGTTTTCATGTTTGAAAGATGATGGCATGCAGGTGAGAGTTAAAAAGAGAATGAGAGAATGAGGTGATTGTTTTTTTTCTGAGTGAGAGGAGAGGGATGCACTCATGCTTAATGGTTAGTTAGGTGCCAGAATATGCTTCAAATGATTGGCAAAACTGCATATTTTCAGTGTGCACAGCCACAACTAATGTAGTTTCATTTTCTACACAGATTAAAATTCTTTCCAGTAAACAAACTCATACACAGTATTCGCTGATTAAAGCTGAGGTAGGCATTTACTGGAAATCACGCTAGCTGTACCATGAGACTCCTGAGGAAACCACTTCGCTGCACCCTCCCCTCCCTGTTTTTGCTCCAGCTCACATTTTTTTACATTTGTTGTTGCTCTCTCCTTTAAGACTGAAACGACGGGACGAAATAGTGGCAGGGAAAGTTGCAGTGGTGTAAACTGGTCAATCTCAGCTTGACTCAAGCCAGTTGACGGTGTCGCCTGCAACTCAGATTGTTTGATCTCTTTATCTTAAATCTGTGGATACTGCTGGAAAATGTGAATTTCCCTCGGGATGAATAAAGTATCTATCTATCTATCTATCTATCTATCTATCTATCTATCTATCTATCTATCTATCTTGTCAAGACCCTCAAGGCCAGTTTTAGGACACTTGTTTTAACAACCATTCAGCTCATAGTGATGTCACCTATCACAACAAACAGCATAGAGCTGCCAATAATAACTTTATTAACTTAATAATATCTCTGAAAAGACCAGTGGTCAAAAAAGTGTTTGTCACAGTCTCCATTTTAAGATAAGATGTTCCTTTATTAGTACCACAGTGGGGGAAATTTACAGTATTACAGCAGCAAAAGAGGGCATTAGTAAAAGACATTAAATAGCAAATGAAATATAAACAATACAAACAATATAAACAAATAATATAGAAAAAATATGAAAAATATGAACAATTTAAACAGGTTAAACATGGAAACTAGCAACCTAAATGTAGAAGATGTAGATGTAGAAGATGGGAGTGGTTTCTAAAGCCTGAATACAAGGCTAAGCAGAGGTGCAGAAGTGTAGTGTTCTTTCAGACCACCTGAATTATGGTATGATGAAAGGTTATTATGGATCTTTTTATCTGATGTCATAAAATATAAACTGCCTACCCCAAACTGGAGTAAGAGGGGAAGAACTAAGAGTTGCCCGGGAATAATGAAGCTCTAAATTTGAAATTGCCTTGTCTTGCTTTGCCTATTGTAGCCAAAAAACAGGTAGACAAACTGGAAATGAGGTGAGTGTGAGAGAAAACCAAACTAAGGCTCATTAGCTTACAATATGGGAGCCCACTGATGCAAAAGTCTGATTGTTACAGAGTACAGGAGAAATTACACGTGTGATAGAGTTGGATTTGACTAAAGGAAAAGGAGATTTTAATAACTTAAGGATGATGGACAGTGAGTAAGAGAAAAAATTATAGAAACTAAGTCAATGCGGTGATATAAAAGAAAGAGAAACACTTGCAGAGGCTGACGCAGGCAGTAAAACAATGACGCAAAGGGAGAATCAGTGATGAAAGGAAACGTGAGGCACAGTGAGGTAACTGCTGTTGTCTCCATGAGGTGTAAAGTGTCACCGTAGACGAGCACAGTGTGATGCCAGAATTTGGCTGATTACTGTGACACCGTGACCTACTTTATCTGGAGCTCAGGTGGCCTCAGGCATGCACCCTTCCCTCCTCATCGTCATCCTTCTCCCCATCTCATTCACCTCTCTCTTTGACACACACACACACACACACACACACACACACACACACACACACACACAAACACAGGCTGTTTTACACTTGTTGGAAAAGTGTGTCAGATGGTCTCCTGTGGCGTATAACTGTTTTTCCTGTATCGTAAACACCAATTTAATGTTCATTCGAATGGGTAAAAATTAAAACCCATCCACAAAATTTTCACTGATGGAGAAGTACACTCAGATAAACACAAACACTGACTGACCATGATCATACTCACGTGGGCAAACATTTCGACCATTAGTCTTATGATGACATCTACATGACCATTAGTGTTATGAGTTAAGAGAATCATTGACTCTTCATTTCCAGCAAAGCCTTTTGGTACTTATTGGCCAATTACACCCTGCTGCCAAACAAAAACCAATCATATTAAAAATGCATATTCATCAAATAACCCCCTTTTTCCTCCTCTTCCTTAATACTGATCTGCTCCCTCCGCTGCAATTGTGGAGAGGGTAATGGGCGACTCAGTGACAGATCTTTGGGGAGGACAGTTGACATGCCAGAGAGAGGCTATGTTTTGGCAGATGAAGAGAGCAGATAATATTGCCATAGTACCGAGGGTATTAGAGAAAGTCATTACTGTCCATCATCAGGCAAATGAAGACATGTTTATGTGAAGATGAATAGCCTCATTGATGGGAAAGGCTTGTTATGGTAGATCTGTTTAGAAAAGTGGTTACGAGGGGTTCATTTTTCAATAAATATTTAATGGGCTAGGACGGCTGTTTAAGCGTGTGTGTTCAGTGGTGGGGGTTTGGTTATCCATATGTCTAGCTACTGTATAAGCCTTTGCATGTCTATGAAGAGCCATTTGAAAGGGTTTTAAATGAGGGGGAAGATCACTTTCTCACTCCATCTCGCAAGCGGGGGAATAGGGTTGCTTTTTCCTTCTGTGCATCGTTCTCACCATCTCATTTATTCTCCTCTTCACTGCCGTTCTTGTCACCTATCTCACAATCTATTCCTGTGAAAGCTGAGTGAGGGCATGTATAGTATCGGCTTGGGAGCATCAGGGCCAACCGAGCTAATCCGAGAGAAGTTATTTGTTCCTTTATTACTTCAGTCAACATGGAAGAAAAAGAGTCAGTGAGCTAAAGAAAGTATATAATTGCCCTGAAGCTTCTTTGCACTTCCACTTTATGTTTTCAGCACAATAAGCAGTGAATTTGTGTGAGTTTGCAGCTGTACTGACAAATTCCCATTTATTTTATCAATCTCCTCTTTAAAGTTTGTTTTAGGAGGAGCACATACTGTATTATTCCATATGCAAACTGTCTCAATAGATTGTTTCTCACACCACTCATTACAGTGTGCAGTTATTTGCTTTGTTAGCTGATCTGTAGGCTGAGATTTTGTTTTTAGACTTGAATAAGAGGTCACCTGGATCATCATCATTCATGGTCGTGACCGGGGAACAGCGGCATCATCATTAATCGCTGGCATGGCATCCGCTGCCTGACTCAGCACCCCTAGTCTCCATGAACTAAACTCAAACGATTGCCCTGGCTTTGGGCAGGCCTTTACTTTTAAACTTTTTAAAATGTTGTCATCTTGTCTGGGCAAGAGAAGCAGCCTTATGTAACATTTCATTCATACTCTTTTTAAGCTTCACACTCTTGTTCGGGGTCACTGGGAGGGCTGGAGCCCGATGCTGCCAATATTTAGTGAAATATTTCAGCTTAACACAGTCACACTCTCATTCATTTCTGTGAACATTTAATTGTCTCTCACTTACTTTCATAAAGGACCTACAATATGAAAGGATATCAGGGCATCCTCAGGTAACCCATGCAAATGTTGAAACAGAACCTGTCTGACACGTGAGTGAACTAATCACTAGTTTATGGCCCCTGTGGCCCCCAAGAATCCCCAAAATGTCCCATAGGGATGCTTTACAAAATGCAGTGTTTTCTGCTTTAACATAACAGGTTGACTACCTAATACTGCTGGTTTTATCAATTCCCATCAGATTCCTCTGTCAGAAGTGGTTTCATTTGCACAGTAAAAGGTGATGCGAGCACAGTCAGTCACACAAACATGTCAACCCATCAATATCTCTATGACTCAGGGGAGACTCCATGTCAGTGGATAGATCACATCAGGGGATGGACTTGATTGGCACTGGTGCTGCAGCAGCCGTCCAGTCAATCATTATGCTGCTGAAGTGTGATGTTTATGAAAAATAGTTTGACATAATTGCACTCCAAAGTGCCGCAAAATGAAAAACTCCTTTAAAAACTGTTAAAAACTCTGCTAT
>JAQLOL010000024.1:10139397-10150763 GCA_029783665.1 Naso thynnoides
GTATCTTTTCTTTTTGCTGGCAACAGTACTGGCATGTTTACTCTGATACTGCCTGCTGGATTCTTGTTAAAATTCAATCTGCTGTTTACTAGCATAAAAGTGATATTCTGATTCCTTTATCAGTTATTTTCATTCTGTTAGCATTAAAAAAATATTTTCACATTCCAGCAAAACACAATATCAGTTCAATATTATATGCATCTGGAATGTCACATACTGTGTAACAACCTTGTCTGTGTACAATTCAAAAAAAACCTCTCAACAGTTAATTGAATCTAAATAGATTTCTTAAAAAAAAAAAACAAGTATTGTCCCAGCAGTGGGGCATGGAGGATGGATTAATTGATAAGTGAAGTGATTAGTGAAGTTGTCATTGGCAGCTCAGGCAGTCTGCTGCTGCTGATAACTCACTATCTCTTCACTCCCTGTAATCAGACTGACTGCAGGGAGGTCTGCAGTGGCTTCACCGCGCTGTCAACACACACACTGTTTCTAATGTTGCTTAATTGGTTGAGAAAATAAAAAAATAAAAAACAGTGTTTGTGTGTGATTTTTCATGTGCAAATGCATTGAAATTGGCTGACAAAACAAAAATAACATGCTGAAATTATCGGAACCATCAGCACTTTCGTGTGAAGCCGAAACTTTATTCCTTACTCCGCACACATGCACACACCATCCAGGTTGATATTTTCTCCTGGCTGCCTGCTGCACTGATGCGGTGCTATTGATTGATGAATTTTAAATCGTCTCTCTCTCAGAAAACTCTGCAGTCCTGCAGTGTAGAGAAGTCAGCAAGAGGATTGACCTCTGCCTTTTGTCACTGTGGTACAGAGTGGATCAACATGCGTTACAGCCTTTATAACTGATGCTTCTGAAGCCCTTGGTTTTCTGCTTTCTAGATTATCTTATCTTCAGCTGAGTGTTTTGAGAATCCTAATACCAACATCTTGCAGTTCTAAGTGGACCAGACAACCAAAGCCATGTGTCACTGTCAGGGTCAAAATTTTTGGCACATCTGCCAGTGGCATGTAACCCAGGCCAAAGATATTTTTTACCGGCCAAAAAACTGCATCATGCACTATTTATTTCAAAGAAATAACCTCATGTTTTTAGAAAGAAAACTTGACTTTACAATCCTTTAAGAGACAATTATGAATAGATTAGATCAGGTTTACATTTGCTCTGTGTGTGTTTGTGTGTGTGTGTGTGTGTGTGTTATTGTCTTACTTTGTGATATTGACATATTACTTTTTGTTTTTATGAAGAGTGCTAAACAAAGTCTGATTGATTGATTAACAGATCATAGAATTAGATGTTTTATCAGGACACAATGTGTTTACTATTTGAGATTTTCACATCACATCTAATGTTATTTACACCACAATGTTATGACATCTTAAACTTATGTTATGTGCACAGTGTGAAAAAAGGATTTGGCATGTGAGCTAATTTAAAGCACGATTTAGACTGAGCGAATTAATTTTTTATTGATGCTCGCAAATAAAGTTGCTATTTAAATTTAGCTCTTACTCTGTTAGCCACACGAAATTAGGGACAGGCCTTCATTTCTTCTGCATTGTGTTTACCGTGTGAAACATGTTTTTCATTTTGATTGGCATTTGTTCAGATGTGTCACCCCATCTCTTAAGTAACTTTGATGGATAAGTTTCTAGTGACAGCCTTTGAGTAGGAAGCACAAAGTAGTGGAGAGCTGCTTTGATTTGACCAGAAAGCCACGTAGAGTTTGTTGGTTCGCTGACATCGTGATAGGTAGGGTGGTCAGCGAGGGTATAATTAGTTTCAACCACTCTAAGCGCATGAAAAAACACAATACACAATCATTTGGAATTGCTGTGGTTCTATTTTTTTTTTTTTTTTTTTACTGGCCAGCTTGAGGATGCCCTCAGTTTATTTATCCACCAAACCCAAAATTTACCCACATTTGATGATGTAAATTTTGGACCATGGTCTCTGTCTTTTTGCTTTAGTCCTTTTTCTCTGTCCACTCATTTTATTATCAAAGTAAGAATCCAAGTCGTTTATATTAATGTTGATAAATACTTTCCTCTCCTTTGCAGAGATATAATAGACAATAGAAAGTTGTCTCCCAACATTAACCTTACATCAGATTTTGAGTTGTGCTCTGCATTTATGTTATACCTGCAAAGTTGTCAAAGTACATTTGATTTCTTTGATCCAGCCATGGTGGTTGGTCATTTTTGAAAAGCGCTGTACTACATGTGGACGCGGTAGTATGAAGAGCTGTTAAATACCCATCATCCATCCATCCGTCGTCTGCCACTTATTTGCAGTTGTCATGGTGGCGGCAGGCTAAGCAGGGTGTTTTCTTCAGGTATTTGATATTCAGATGTGAGATGTACTCCGGGTGTACTTCTACCCAGCAACGCTTTCCAGCTCCTCCTGGGAAATCCCGAGCTATTTCCAAGCCAGATCAGATATAATATGTAATCCTTTCAGCGAGTTCTGGGTCTACCTTGGGGTCTCCTCCCAGCTGGATGTGCCTGGAAAACTCCAAAGGGAGGCGCCCTGGAGACATCCTAATCAGATGCCTGAACCACCCGTATGGCTCCTTTCATCGCTTCTGAGACCGCTTCTCATGGCACTCTGATTGCATTTTGTCAACTTAGTAGAAAAATATCCTAACAGAGACATTGTTTTTTTGTGTTGTGATGCATTAAGAGAGTGTTTATGTTTTCTCCATCCCCTGTATGCGGCAGCAGGAAGCACAGACAAGACAGAAACAGACATAAATATAACAGTGCAGACTAAGGCCATTGAAGTTGAATTGTTTGGAAGAAATCAATAGAAGTTGAAGGAGCAGTACAGGAGAAAAGGGCATGTAACAGAACTCAAAATAGGTGTTGAGGGAATAAGAGTTTTTCTCTGCGTTGTGTGAGTATAAGGTGCTGCATAGGATCTTCAAGCTTCAACACTGACATGCTTTCAAAAGAAAATAAACCCTTTTATAAAACCACATGGGACTCTTTTTCTGGACAACAAAACAAATTTCTAGTACTTTTATTTAATAAAAATGTGGCCTCCTAGCAGTCGTTTGTTTGCATCACCAAAACATATTTAGTTCGATTTCAGTCGGGGACCTTTCTTACCTTTTCTAATGTTTTCTGTCTAATGAACTGAACAGAACTGACAAAATGATCATGATTGTATATGCAAATAATTTATCAACACAAACAATTCATTAATAATTGCTTTTAATTCCTTCAGTAGGTAAAAAAAGTATTTGTAAGATAATGAGAAATTGTCCATCAGTGAGTTCAGTCAAACTATAATTTGCCCTATTTGTGGGTCCTGGATGGATAAATCTACACTTTTCAAACATAACCTGCTTAGAGATGTACTGTTCCTTTTAATTGAAGTTGGAAATAAATTCAACAAAAACTTATGACTCAGCCTTTCTGTCTGTAGGCAGACATGCCGGAAAATGCTGGAAAGGAAACTAGTTAGGAGGTCAGTTAAACTGAGACACCAGAGAAAAATGTTTTGTATCAATGTGTCCCAGCTCTCATGCTGCCAGGCACAGGACTGGATTCAAGACTGTAGAACTGGGCTCAAAGGCATCAAACAAAGCTAAAAAAAAATACTGACACCTCTTGCCAAATCTACATCACTTTGTATTATATTTCACTCCTTATTCTGCACATTTTCTCCCATTTTACTGACCTATTTTGCTGCCTTGTGCAGCTGGACTCCTGAGTTTTGTCTCATCTCTCGACACAGCTCAGTTGAAGTGCTTGACATTTGCAGAAAGAAATATAAAGTAGTAAAATTAAGGCTAAGAAGAAAAGATTGAAGACAGGAGAGTGATCTTGACTACAGTGTATTTCTTAAACGCAGCACTGTATAGTAATGTGCATTACAGCAGCTGCAACTTTTGTGAAGTATTCCAAGTTACATCACTTAATAATCACCATGATCAGATTCACACGGGCTGTTGTTAACGCTTTTCCAACCCAGCTTCATGGGGAAAGGAGAGCATTATAAAACCAGGTGGTATTGGTTGAAACAAAAGTTATTTATTGTTTAGAGTTTGGAAATGATACAAACAAAATGACAGTGAGGCAAAGCTACAAAGACAGGATGACCAGGTGCTGTTCAGTAAAAGAAATAAATACTACAGAAAGAGAACTCTTAACAAAACAAGAGCTGAATATCTACAAAATGAATCAAACATAAAAATAAAGCTTCAATAACTACTTTATTCAGTCCAGTAGAACAAATTACAACTAGACAGTACCCTTAAAAACTGAATGTATCTAAACATGGCAAATGGTGTACGAGCAAGCCTTACAGTTTTTAGATCGTACCCAAGCTCAGTCTGTGAGTTAAACACAACTGCTTGTGCCTCAGTAACACAACAAAATCAGTTTCAGGAATCGTTGCTGAAGTTTTAAATGGTACTTCATAAACCTACACTTCTATCAAAACTTCACATCTTCACAGCAATGCTCTTCACTCAGCTTAAGGAAAAGGGACTGCAAGGTTATCACAGTTATTCTGGTCATTGGCAACATCAAGTTCGACTTCCAACACTTTCCTCCAGCAGCTGGCTGCTATTTATCATTCATGGGGCCTTCATTTCCATCAAATAGAAAACTATGTTGACCTATAAGAGCTGTGGCCTTAACATTAGAGCTCTGCAGGGTGTTCGTCTCCTGCTGAGCCTCCAGCTCAGTAACTAAGCTCTTAGCTCTGACTGGACATAGTTTGCTGTGATTGCAATTCCACCACACAGGACACAGGACTGATTGAAAACACATACACGCATACGCACACAGATATACACACTCACTCAGTGACACTAACAGACAGGCATGCTTTGCATACATGTATGGATAAGAATAAGCACGCAAACATCACGCATACACTTAGCAATCAATGTTGACTATACGGTAGGTGCACTTGTCCAAAAGCAGCTTTTCCACCTACTGAGGACCATTGTTGCATCCGACCCCCTCTGCAGGAAAGACTTCTATTATGATTCTGCTGATGATGCGTGTTGAGATGTGCAGCTTATTATGTTGAGATAACATCATTATGCATAAACAGATCCAGTTTATCCTCAGGGTGATAGCTGTAAGTTAAACCTCAGCGGAGCTGATGGTGCTGCAGTGTGTGGAGTAATGAGCTTCATTGTGCAGCAACAGCCTCAGTGGCTGTGACTGAGCAGATGGTTGAGTGATGTTTCACTGTCTGCTGTCTCTGAGGTACATCAATCCACAACAGAGGTCAAAAGAGTCAGACGAAGAATTGTCTTTTCATTTGGTGTCAAAACGCTGACAGACACAGAGAAGGATTCAACACAGAGATTAAACAAGAACAAAGAGAAGGAATTAAAAAAATTATCACTCCATAAAGATCATTGTAATTTAGCTAGAGCGTTAGCATTATTCTCCTCATCACTATTCTAAATGAATAGAAAAGGAGCTAAAAGGGCATGGTATCTTCTTCTTGGGTATTAAAATGTTAGTGCCAAGGTTTACAGTGTTTCCATCTGATTTTTATTAAAAATCAAAAAAATTTACATTTGATCACTGCTGAAAAGCTTTAGGTGCTTAAAGTTGTTGTGAATAAGTTTAAGTTAAACCACAGAGTGGAGCTTAAGAATAATTTGCACTGTGAATTGGCTGATATATCATTGTTATCATAATATCATAATTGCACTTTTTGACACTCAAATCTTGACATTGGTATCAGCCTTTCTTACCACTATCTTTCAGGCTGTCAGAGACTGAAATTCTGATGTTACAGTAGGTAAAAAAAACAGAACAGTTCATAAAATAAATTTTCGTGGAAGTTCCCTTTACCTCAGGTGACAAAAATAAGTGGCTACAATGTCCTTGGTCCTCCTCTGCCAAATTCGCACACACACTGCAAGACAGATTGCCTCATGTCTTGTCGGGAAGCCCAGATTTTCTTGCAACTCCCAGAACACGCATAAGCACCAGACATTTTGTGGTATAAAAAGGTGTTCCTCCCTCACTCTGTCTGTCTGGCAGAGTAGGACAGTTTTAGATAGCTAAAACTGGTTTGACATAATCTGAATGGGAAGCGTTTCCTGCCACAACAAAGCTGTATGCATTATTCAGTGAGGGGATGCGCTGAGGATGTAGTGTCTCCTCCGGCTGGCATGGCTTAGCCTTTTTGTCTGGCTTATCAGCGTTGTTTGCAGGGCAAAGTGTATACACTCATTACACACACATAAACACACACACACACACACACAAACATGGATACACACATGCAGACAGACAGACACAATCACATAAGGGTAGGGGACACAAGGTCGACCAAAGATGCAGCAGTAAGGACTGAAAGTGCTAACAGGCGCTTACACAAGGTGATCCTTCAGTGCTGAGCTACTATTTCTCTCTTGGGGGCTTGACAGCCCTCTTCGAGTGGTGTCACATATTAGTAGTGTTTATTCCAGGATGTCAAACACACACATAGCACGCACACACACACTAAAAGAAAGGACTCTAATACTTTCTAATGTCAATATGTCTTTTCTTCCCTCTATAGGCACATGGGTGACATTTGGGGGACAGATAACAGACGAGGTATGAAACATTTTTCTATATCCTTTATGTTCATTTAATCTAAACTGTTCTGGACTGATTGATTAATGTATTTATTGTCTAGTACATACAAAATTACATGTATTGTATAAAAAAACTTTTACCTGTTGTCATATTACCCAATGCCTTGTGCTGATCACACTGTGATATGCATATGGTGTTAGAGTAAGCCATCGATACTAAGTTTGAACATACAAGAATGTTTCTAACATACAGCGTGCAACACGTAGGACATCTTAGTTGACATTTTACTGTGAACACACATCAAAAGCAGCATCAAAGGCAGCCAGCAGTCATTCATTTTCAATGCACGCTGGCGAGGAAGGGTGTCTGGCACCTCAGCAGCAGTGTGTAGCACAATGGCAATGACCTGAGTGACCACAGGCATTGATTTTAAGTTGAATGAGCAGCGACAACACCAAAGCAGCAGGCAATTACAGATTGGGATATGACTGTATTCCCACAGCAAGAAAAATTCCTAGCTAACATCAGTTCTTTCTGATCTTCCACAATTGAAGAAAAACTAATTATTGCTGTATAATCCATCACTGTTCAATCTACTGTGACGTGGACACCTTGCAGAGGGTGTCAAAAATAATTGGGATATGTGGTGTCAGTCAAGCAATTTGAGTCAAAAAGCACACATATTGCTTTTTACAATGAATACAGTAGTTAAAATAAATAAATAATGATGAGTACAACTGACTTGACATCTGCAGTGCTGCATGAAGGTCCTGCCCCCCTGCCAGTGACTGCTAGAGGGCTGGCAGCACCATGCCAACAACCAGAGCACCCACAGGCGTATTTGAAGCTTTTGGTGTGTGAGTCCACGGTGAGACTAACTGCCTCTGTCAACTCTTTTGTATTGTAGGACTATAAATAAAATAGACTTGAGTAACCTCTGGATGGAGTTAGTTAAGTTTCGGCTTTATTTGACAAAAAATGTCAGATAAAGCTCTGACAGACCTTCCTAAGAAAAAATGTCATAGCGCTCATATTCATATACAGATGAACAAGATGAATGCTGGAAATGGCCGTACAGAAACACAGAAACCAAATTCTGCTTACAGTGAACTTGAAACCAAGTGATGTCAGAAAAATGGACAGCAAAGTGGAGAGCAGTGAAAAATCATGGCCACTCAGATTTTCATCCTTCCTTGTAATTTATAAGCAAACAGTAAAATTTTCTTTGACTCAACCTGTACAAAATCAATAAGGAAATGATTCATCTGCTGCTGAGTCTATTTGTATCATTACAGCACGTCTACAAAGAAAGCATTGTACCCGCACTTGTCCTTTGATATTAATTACTAATTTCAGCTGCAAACAGCCACGTAACAGCTTGTGTTTTTCTCATGCTATATGCAACTCAAAGTGTACTTTTACACTTTGAGTCTGAACATGCATAACTACAGTGATTGTGTATTAGGCTCTGAGCTTGGCAAAGCACAGATGACCTACATTCAATAATGTACCTAAACGCATCCTGAACAAGCTAAGCTGCTGCCGCTCACACTACGCCTCCTGTTTAGACAGAATGTTACTCTGAAAGACTACAGTACATTTCTTATGACATACTTGGAAGATAGAAGCTATCTTTGGGTTCATGATTAAGGGCTTTTCTGTCTCTTCAATTTATGTTAATAAGGCCTCCTGCCAACTTTTTAAGAAAATTAGAGCAATGCAACATGGAAAAGAACTAGAAAGGGCAATTTAAGATAAAATTGCATGCGAATGCTGAAAGCTGACTGGTTGATGCTAAATTGCCAATGCTGAATCTTTGAATGTTTGTTGAAAGAGCTGAAGCCAGACTGGAATGCTGTTTGAAAGCTGAAAAATATCAATGATGCTTAAATAAAGTAGAAGAATTAGTTTCATGAAAGGCTGAAGACTGTGATTGCTGGCTTTAGAGGTTGAATTATATTGTAATATAGGAAAGACGTAAAATGATTTAATTTGTTGAAAAACTACTGATACACTGGCTTAACATTGTAAATTAGCGGAGGAGGAGAGAATAGATACTAAAGTGGTAAAATTGAATTATGAATCACTGAGAAAAAAAGACCTGAAGATTCTGAAATACAACAAAAAACAACATGAAACTAAAACTGTGCTACGTCAAAAATGGTATAAGATAGAAGTTTAATAGATCAAAGTCTTATGAGTGTTTCAAAGTCTGAATGAAGTTTGTAGGTGAAGTATAGCTGAACAGAACTGAGTTGAATAGCTGTGAATTTTCTGAATTTTTAAGGTTCTGTCCATTAGAAATGAATGAGCCAAAATTTCTGGAAAACCTGAAATATTTAGGAAGTTTTGAATGATATCAAAAATCTAAACAGACAAACCCTTGTCCTAAATTTTCTTAATCTTTTGGTGTTTGAAAGGTTTGAATATGTTGAATAATGTCGAAGTAGTTAAGGGCTGAAAAAACAGCATAATAATAATAGTAATAATAATATATTAGTGTTTTGTGCACAGAAAAACATATAACAAAGAAATTAATAAAAATAAATAGAGCTCTTTCTCTTTGGGATCATAACCTCTACAGGTGACATGTGTCCATGTTTCGTTCTCTACAGTGAATCAAATAAGAGACACACGAACCCCAACAGTCAGAGTGACTGTGGGACGTCTTTGGTTTTCATGTGAATGGTGTCAGTTAAAGCCTTAGAGACACCACATGACAGGCCTCTTGACTGTTCACATTGTACAACTGTCTGTCTTGTATCAGGAGTCTTTCAGTCTTTGAGGTTTTTTCACACTACATGATTGATCACCGACGAGGGGGTACAAGCACTCCTTTCACTGGGAAGGGCACACTGTGTGGTCTCCAACTCAGTGTAGATTAATATTGTGTAATATAGCCAATACACCTTTAATGTTGTAGCCCAGCACATGAAGTCAGTTCTAATTAGCATTGTTGTCAGTGTAAAATGTTTCCCAAACACTGTTTCATTCGGTCCAGCGTGCGCTCTGAGAGAGAGAGTGAGAGAGAGAAGTGCCGGTTGAACAAGAATGGAATGAGAGGTAGTGGTGGTGAGGAGAAAGCTGTTGAATCAGTGAAATAAAGTGTGATTTCCTGATAGTTCCATAGAGGTTTAATAGCCTCCAGATAAACCAGTAGACCACCTCACTGCTGTTTATTTTGAAAGGCTATGTGTGGCATAAGATGTGTGAATTTTGATGCGAATTGTGTCCACTGGGTAACACTGGGCTTTTTTTGAGCTCCTGACTTCCAGTCTGTCCCTTTAGCACGTCAGGCCACTGGGAAAACTCTCGGTGCTCCTAATGGCCAGTCCAGCCATGGCACTTGCACACCTGCGACTAGGCCAGATATTTGGTATGCTAGATCTGCAACTCTTTGTTACGCTGTCGGCAAGTTCATAAATGCGCCCTTGAACAGTTTACTAACGCTGACTATTGCCCACGATCCCAAAAAACTGTCGCAGACAGCAAGATCAGTGCTAAAATGCTGTAGTCTGAACTTATGCTTAGACTGTTATCTGGCTGGCAGAGCCCCAATACCCACAAGTTCCATTAGACTTCAGCTTAGCTTGTATTAGTCCCTTGCATGCTATAATAAAAGAGGATGGATTTCATTTCTTTACATCAACCTTCACAAAGGCAAGGTTAGATGATTCAGAATATTTAGTCTGACTCATATTTCATGCCACATGAGGCAGAAAAAGGGCAACACATATGTATGTGTACGTATGTACTTAATCTCCTTCACTATCATATTGATGAACTCTGACATGCTCTGATGTTGCTGCTGGGATCACACACACAGATACACACACATACATGCACATTTAGAGTGACACTTTGGGAGAAGGGAAAAGAGCTCAACCCCAGGGACACAGGGACAGTATGCTTATGTAACAGTATTATATTTTTTACCTTAGGGCTTCATGCCATCAACTCACATGGTTGACTTGAAGCTTTGGCCTCTTTTTCTCTTTATTACTTTGCAAAGTCCCAAGTTCAATGTCACTCATATGATTCAGACACTTCAGTCGTACAGGCTTTGGCTTGAACATCTGAGATTCAAATGGGAAATGCTAGTGGGCTTTTTTATATTGTTGACGGATGGTAGCGTTACAGCTCTCAGTTAAGACACACAACAGTGGAGTGTTACCATTCAAAATAGCCCAAAGAGAAGCCAGTCCTGCAGACAGAGGCTCTTGTGGGCAGCAGTAACAGTTTCATCATCACAGTGCTGTTGGGTTAAAAAGTCCTCTGCCGTCCTGATTGCTCCTTGTTCAATGTCATTGTAATCAAAAGCCCCCTAAATATACTACATGTCCTCTGCAGAGTTCAGTGTCCCTGTCCTCATTAAAAAAACACCGAACCTCCGGCACACAAACACAGTTACGGTGTAAAAATCTGTGTGAGAGCTGCACTAATACACATATAGTCGTGAAAATATAAAAAGTCTCATTAAGCCTTTGTTTTACTCATTTATTATTGTTTTATTTCCTTTGATCAATAATTCAGAGAACTCATTTAATAGAAAATTAGACTACTGTCATCCTATTAGAGTGTGTAAGGGATCTGGACTAAAAGGTACAACTCATTAAAGTGATACACACGCAGATTTACATTGTAGGCTTTTTCTCTTCATGGACGTTAGTCAAACGTTAGGTCAAAGATAAAATTACGTTGGTCACGGCTTGACCGAGGTTGGCCATTTTCGTAGTTTTCGAGCCCGGTGGCTTTCTATGGCGGAGCACGGGGCACTTCGAG
>JAQLOL010000024.1:10163849-10178824 GCA_029783665.1 Naso thynnoides
TGTGTGTGTGTGTGTGTGTGTGTGTGTGTGTGTGTGTGTGTGTGTGTGTGTGTGTGTGTGTGTGTGTGTGCATGCTTGCTTTGTGATAAAATGTCTGGTCCCAAGACAAGTTAGCACAAACATCTTATCCTTTAGAGCATTCCTGCATTCAGCTCGTCATGAATAGCGGATGAATAATGTTCCTCATCCTCTATTGCTCATCTTTTTTTATCTTCTCAAACATTCTCACTTTCTTGGCACTGTTCTCGCACATTCTTTCACGCTTCTTTTTACTAAAAATCTTCCTGTTTGCTTCCATGGTGACAGGAGTCGGGGCGATGACATGGTCACCGCTAGCGTGCGGTATCATCACAGGAAAATATGAAAATGGCATTCCTGAATCTTCCCGGGCCTCCATGAAGGTAGGCAAGAAAACTTCATCATTACATGAAAGTTGAAACAGAACGACTGTGTAAATCAAAGTAAAAGCTGCTTCCAGTTTTTACCTGTTAAATCCACTTCAGTTTGTGTCAGTGGAGAGTTATTTTAAATAAGACAAGCAACTAGTTTTATGAAGAACCTTTTAGTAGCTGTTCTTCAACAAGGCAAAAGTTTTCTGCTGAAGCTGCCAAAGTTTTAGGATCCTCAAGATACATGGAGAGGGCAAAAGATCATTCAGGATTCTCAAAAAATTGGGCTTTCTGTGCAATAGAAAGATGCTTATATTTTTGAAATTCATGCTGCCTTCACTTAAAAAGGAGAAAACTTACAACAATCGAAAGCAGCATTGTGCCACACCAAACTGATAACACTGCTAGCTGTAACATACTGCAAGTTGTAAAAGGAAACAATATGGATGCCGTCTGGCCACGAATTATGTTTTACAGCTAAACGGTACAATAAAATATATGTCTGAAAGCATGTTAGGCAAGAAAAAGGTAACACAGCGACAGATGTTCGATTTCGAGAGCCACTCTTCTCTTCATCCAAGAGAGACAGAGCAACAGCTTATCTCTCTCTGTCTGACAACCACACTCTGTGTGTCCAGGGATAGGGACCTACAAAAATGCAGAAGTACAATCTGAAGTTCAATCATAGCAATAGAGCCACCAAAAAGTCTGGCAGACTTTCACTGGCAAATAAGCAGTCGGTTGTGGATGCAGACAACAATAAGTTTATGCTTTTTCTTTTTGCATATACCACCCACACAAATACAAAATATAAATCTGCTTTTTCTTTCTTGGTTCAAAATACCCGTATTCCTATAAAATTCTCGAATCAATTCACGTTGTACCTGCAGTTGGTTTTACTTGTTTTAAGAAAAATATGTCAGGGGGATTTTATTATAGAGGTTGTTAACATTTATGACCAATAAGGTATTAACAAAAAGCGCAAAAATAAAAAAAGCTATTTTCCTCTACGTTTTTCATTTTTCATTTTAAACACTGAAACTTTATTTAGGCTTCTAAAAGTTAGAGAGGAATACGTCTCATAACTCCATACTTGGGAGCAACCTGTCAAAAGGGGTTGCAAAGTAGACATCGCTCCATTTCAGGAGTGACAAGCCAAAAAAAAGTTGGCAACCATGGTTGGAATGGATTAACTTTACTTATTTAATTAGTTATGTGTTGAAGCAAGAATCTTTTGGCGTGTACGTACAGGAGGACGTGCCAACATACAAGTTTTATGCTACAAGAACTGCAACACTGCAGGTTTTAACCATCAAAAACAAACTGATTCAACAATGAAAGCAACTTATTGTTTAGAGCAACAGTGAACTGACACTGTTGCAAGAAGACCTATCAAAGAACGAACAGATTGCACCCAAACTTAGGTGGTCTATGACAGCAGACAGCAGGTGCAGCGGACGGAGGAGGACAGTGGAGGTTAAAACCACAGCCGGGCCTGATTTGGTTGTAGATAAAACTACAAGCCAGATGACAAAGCATGAGGTGTGAAATAAGATGGAAAATATCCAGTAGATATCGACTGTGGGCCAACAGAACTCAACTGTGACAAACAAACGCGCCAGAATCCCCGTGGCAGACTTTCAACACCTCTTTGAATGTTGTCCAATTCAACACTGGGCAGATGTCTCTAATGCTTCAAACATTTACTAAAGTTACAGATTTTGTTTTGATCGTTTTGTCATTTTTTAGCTTCAGTTTATACTGTAACAGAAACTTTTTACCCAGCTAACTTTAGCCTCCATTTAAGATATAAACTGAAGTGTTGTCCTCATTTGAACCATGAAGTGTGATGCTTAAACGGAAAACATTTTTGGCATATATGCTTTTATAGACGAGAAGATCAATACGACTTTCACATCTGTGTGCTAACTACAGGAGACAGCAAGCTTACCTCAGCATAAAGACAGGCAGCTTCGTCCAGAGGTTAAAAAACACTCCTATCAAAAACACAAGTGTAAAAATGGACAAATTTAGATTTTACAGTAGGTTACACAACCAACTCAAAATGTCAAACTATTTCTGTAACAGGAAAGCAGGTTGTATAAGGGCTGTGTGAACAATGGCTGGCAAAGATTTTAAACCCGTCTTTCAAGGTCGTGTTATCCATCATAAGCTCATAACAACCAGGAGAAACAGATCAATACAAGCAGCTTAAGTTAAAATTAATGAGAAAGTCATGTCTGTATCCCTTTGTCTTTTTCTCAGTTTGTGCAAGCAGTCATGTTATATTGTGCAACTTGCTCAAAGTTCACTTAAAGCCTAAACCTCTTGAATCCTGTTGACTTCTTTTTCTTCTTTTCTTTCACCTCATGCTCCCTTTTTTCTCTTATCATAAACTTCCACCGGTACTTTCCCCTATTTGATCCTTCTGTTGTCTAATTTTTCTTTTCTTTCTTCACTTGCTCATTCCTTGTGTATCTCTTCTGTACATCAGTCGTATCAGTGGTTAAAGGAGAAAATCGTAAGTGAGGATGGAAGGAAGCAACAAGCCAAGCTGAAGGAGCTCAACCACATTGCCGAGAAGGTGGGCTGCACCCTGCCTCAGCTGGCTGTGGGTAAGACTCCTCCACCTGCCCTCTTTTTTTAGTGAATACTGTGGAAGCACCTTAAGCCAAGTTTTGCAACCCTAGCTGCTCCAGGCTGCCAGACAGGAACCTTTTTAACGCAAGATGTGACTGAATTCACATCATCCTTCACATGTTGTCTATGTTTGCGTTTTATTTGTCTTTATTGGGTTCGATTTTCCCCTCCAGCCTCCCACTGACACAAAAACACAAAGACTTTTATAATCCCTTTGTGCTGCATTATTGTGCACGGATAAAATAACTGAGCTGCCTGGAAGGTAGAAGATAATGCATAAAGATTTAAAAATTCTGCAGTAGGCTTTGGAGAAATTGCTAGCAGTAATGTAAGGTTTATGATTTGAAGTGAATGTACTATTTTACTTTTAATGCTCTACTTGGTGATAAATTGTGATAAGGACAAGGAGGTAGACAGACTTAAAGTTAGCGACAGTTATAAGACAATAAAAAGTAGCAGTGTGCCATCATGTGTTTGCTGCATGAACATCAACCTCTTTCTCTCCCCAGCGTGGTGTCTGAGAAATGAAGGGGTGAGCTCAGTTCTCCTTGGAACATCCAACCCTGAGCAGCTCACGGAGAACATCGGGGCCATTCAGGTGGGAACATGCAGAAACACACTCTGCCTGTTGACTTTCTTCAGTTTCATGCACCACCATCCTCCAGCCTTATCGATTTCTATGAAAAAGTTACATCTGAATCTCTATGTGCATCCGGCCTTTTTTCCTGATTCCTACTTCCTTCTCGCTCTTCTCTTGTGCTCAGGTCCTTCCCAAGATGACATCTCATGTAGTGTCTGAAATCGACCACATCTTGGGCAACAGACCGTACAGTAAGAAGGACTACCGCTCCTAAACCAGGCTGGCTGTGCCACAGAGAGGTCAGCCCACCTGCTTACCAAGCTACTTAACCATACTGCTACCAAGGACCCACCGTTCAATGTTGAAGTCCATGGTTCTCTCTTTGGGCCCCACCCAGCTCCTGCCCACTTCAGCCTGGAGCAGACGGCCTCTAAGTCCAGCACTGCATTCTGTAACCTTATCCGTTTGAGATGAGTCCCGCTCAGATCAGCTCCACCTAAGGTCCTATCCAGCTCAGCCAAGAGAGGCTTTGCAAACTCAGCTTTCAGCAGCTTCGTCAGTCTCCCTCAAAAACAACACTTTGTGCTCCACAATTTCAGCCCATTCAAATATAAACTATGCAGAGCTTCATCTTGCCCATGTTACAGTTTACATCCATCATCCAGAGCTCCACATCTCAGTTCGACTTCCATTAGATGGCAAAGTATGAGAGAAGAGCTCCTAATTTTATTCATTTACAGTTAAGATTTGGGCTGCGTGGTATAAAAAGCATCGCATGGGTATTTAAAGTAAAAGTGCCTTGCTCAAGGGCATCTTATTTGTTAAGTGAGACAATTTTGCTGCTTATTCACTTTACTTACATCTTCCACCTAAGCTAACACAGACTCTCCACTCTCAAGCCTTCCTCTCTAATGTCCAGACTTCCACCCACAATAATTTAATTCGAGCACAAAATTCAGATTGAGCACATATTTTATTCATGAGAATTAATGCACCACAGCTGAATACATCAATGCAAACACCTAAAACTTTATAAATTAGCGGGTCTTTCAAAAATAGGACATTAAGAGTCTTTAGATGCATGAACGTCCCCAGTCAGCCAGTCCTTTGTCCTCTCCTTAAATTACTATGCAGCGCAGCAAACAAAATTACCATATGAGCTCAATCCTCTCACCTCTTGTGTCGGAGGTGTGCACTCAAGTCGTGGGATGAAATGTTGCAGGTTTTTTTCCTGTGAAATGTGAGGTTTGGCAACAAGCAGTTCCCCTTTTGCTTAATTTAGCTTTTTTCCTACCCACCAAATGTACTCACTCTCATATTTTCTACAGTACCGCTTAGTATTCAGTAGATTTTACAGGCTGCAAATCCTGAGTGTATTAACCGACAGACGCATGTTTCCCCTGCTAGTGTGCCTCTCTTTTCTTTCCTACAAAACACATAATTACACAAAAGCATAAACAAAAATACTGCAAGCTTGTTTCTGTCTGAGGTCGCCTGTGCGGCAGAGGAGCATCAGTGGCACCTTGGCTGGACTCTGTAAAGGGAGAGAGTGAAGCATGTCGCCCTCATGTGGTCGTTTTGAGGAACTGCTGCTTTGCTTCACTAGATTGTAGAAGAGACGAATAAGGTTTTGCAAAAAACAAAACAGTGCACTAATTTTGTCTCTGTTTGCATTCATTACAGAGACACTTGACTCCTTTTCTGCCTGTGAACTGAACCTGCATTGCTGATTGCCTCCATGAACTTTGCAGAAATATTCTAAATATAATTAATCTGTGTAATAAAAGAATGACTGGCCTAATGGCTGGTTGTGGTTGTAACTCCAAAAACTGCTTGTTAATGGTACAAAACAAACATATAGGCAAGGTGTTTGGGATATGGTACAGATTACAGTATTTATTTTAGAGTAGTAAATAAATATGAAGTTTATTTTGACATTTTCAGATATTTTCTGGAGAACTATAGGGATGTTACATGTACATAAAATGTTAAAGCATACTTTGAAACATACCACAAAGAAGCCTCTCTTGCATATGAGGACTTCACTGTACTGTATGGCTAATCTATAAATAAGATGTAAATAGAGTTATTTTGTTGCTCCTCTGCAGGATCACCGCATCACTTGCGGTGATCCGAATCCTCCTCCAGCCTGACGTCAAACTGTCACAGACATAATTTCTGTCTATTTCATTGAACTATTTATGAAGAGTAAGCCTAATTTTGTTTATTGTTTTTGTGTTGTGAAGTCAGATTGTGAAATCTGTATTAATATTGGCATTGTACAAAGAACGGTAAGTAACGAGCTTCTGTTTAGACTTAAGCTTTGACCTTAAATCATCGTCTCTGACCAGGTGGCTCGGCTCTCACAGTTCATTGTTGTCACCTTCATGCGTTTTTGTTCTGGTTCTTTTATCGTCTGGAAAACAAGCCATCACAGCGATCAGCAGAAATGTTGGCCAGGTTTCACTTGAGTCACTGTTTTGTCTTCTGTGTGCACTTGTTGACTTGTGGCACAGACGCACTCCAGATTTTAATCAAAGGAAATGTTCAGACTGTGGAGACCTCTAACAGAGACGCTGTGAGCCACACTATGCACCGTCTGGCCTTGGATAAAAATAAACTTCCTTATGGCTTTCTGCGTTGACTTGATGGTGAATACAAAGAAGGGTTGGCCTGAGCTTTGCTTAGTTATCATCATAATGCAAATGGACAGCCATTTACAACAAAACAAACAATTTTTTGCCTTAAAGACATACTGTGTACACCCCATTTGACTCTTCTCATCAAAATATGGTCAATATGTGGTCAAAAACCTAAAATAGCTGGTACTCAGTCACCGCAATGTCTGCTTTTCAAACATGTTTAATTTCCTTCACTGTAACTCTTGGTGGCAGAATTAGTGACGCCAACTGTTTGTGCACAAGTCAACAAGTTGTTTGTCAGTTTGAGTCAGTGACCGTGTTGGAGCACGGCCTGCCGGTGTGTGTGGAGACTTCTCCTCCTGACAGAGTGCCTTTGACTTGTGACTCGTCCCGCTGCAGGAAAATAAATTCAGGGATGTCTTTTCATTTCAAGTTGTTAAATGGTGTTTAGATGCTGTCCTGCAAACAAAGTGAGACTAGAATAATATGTGTACAGAGTATTGTATCTTCAGATTTCTTAATCTACTGTATGTGTTAGCATTTACTTAAAAACCCGATATGACCTTGGAAAACAAAGCAGAAAGGCTCGCAACAGTTGGTGTCGAGGTTACGTTTGGGAATTTTTCTCAGAGTCAAGTATACCGTTTCTCAAGTGGCGGTAGTTCAGTTTTCGTCTTGGCCTTTGTTTAGGCTGTCTGCGAAGTAGCTTTACTGCTGCAGTTAAATTGCAGAAAGGTAAATGTGATTTTACTTTTTACAGTGTTGCTGAAGCAGTAGCATACAGTTTCTGTTCCTTCAACTAGAATTTGGCTTTATAAAGCATCAGTTTGTCTTTACAAAGCTTCAAACATTGTGGCTAAACATTAAATTCTTCACTGATTCAGATAACATGAAAAGTCCTCCCATGGGACACAAAGATTTTCCTTTTATTAAGTCAGCCTACATCAGTTCTGATCCTAACGTCCAGTGTAAACCTCTTCTTCTGATCCATGTTTTCTACAACATGTATTTTTGTGGATGGAAAAGATTTGACGCTGAGCTTGTTTCTTTTTTGTTTAGGCGACATGCAAACCACCAGTGTATTATTTCTCTCCTCAACAGTAGTTTCTCTGTAAATATTCTATATGAAAGTGTGATTATAAATAAATGCATTGCCAATGGAAACATCAGTCTCACTTTTGCTTGTGACATCAGTCTCTCTATTATCTAGTTAAAGCTGATGGAGTATAGCAATATATTTTAAACTGGTAATTTTACCAAATTGACTTAGTATTTTATTCCAAAAGGGCTCTACAGCGGACTAGCACACACACACATACACACGTACACACAAATACATATTAGTTTGCTTTATTTGTTACAAAAAACAGAAGACAGACCTGAAGAAACAGCCTCCAGACATTTGATCATGAATTTCATGAAGTTGAAATGTGATATTCCAGCCTCCCTTTGACCCCATTCCCAAGTCAAGTGAAAAACAATATAGTGTAACCCCATTTAAACCTTCTCCCTACCAAATCCCAACCCCCCACCCCCCACCCCAGTCTTTTTGCCCCATTTTCTTTCTCCTTTACTTGGAGCCTGTGGACAGCAGAGCGATGAGTCCTGAAGAAGCACTGATGGACAGAATGTAGTTGCTGGAAAGAAAAGGTTAAGGCAAAATGACAGCTAGCTGAATTCTCCAACATGTAAAAATCTGATTTTGAAGGAGTTTCCATGGCACTGTGCTGCATCGTCCAGGAACTGACAAAATCATTTTTTTTATAAACCTCGAGTGCACGAAAATAATTGTCCCCAGCCATTTTAGTACAAGTAAAGCTATCTCTCCATTATGAATGCTGATGCATGTGCAGTGACTTAAAGGATACACGGTGGGGTTGAAGTTCTTGAGCAGGAAGAAGGAAGCAATGATGACGAGAACCAGAAAGAGGGTGTTGTTGTAGAAGATGGAGAAGGTGGTGGCCTCGTAGTCGGCGACCTCATTCTTCTTCCACAGGATCCTGGACGAGCAGACAATTAACAAGGTCAGTCACTTTCATGGTCTTGTATAAATTCAGCACACTTTGTGTCCTGAGAGCATCGGGTGAGATCCTTTTATAGATACTGAATTTTATTTTACAACTGAGGAAGTCTGAATTAAGCTCAGAGAAGACCAGAAAAGTACATTTCACTTTCCTTTTGAAGGCAGTTTACTGGACCTATTTTGCAGAGGTGATCCCAGTAGGAGTTGAACAGATAACTGAGGCAGCATCTGTGTTATGCTACCTAAATTAAATATGGCTATAACCTGACCATCAGCTTCCATGGCTAAAGACGGGCATCAGCTCCACATTTATGTTTTATGCACTTATTAAGGCACTAAAACACTTAATCTGTCAAAGGAAATGGTGAAACCAAAAGTGTAAACATCAAGCATGACACTTTGCACAAAGGAACCGCTGCAGAGCATGACACACGTTTTACCTCTCGTCTTTCTCCTTGCGGGACATTTTGCGGTTGTCTGCCTCCGACAACTTCCTGGTTACCTCCTTGGAAACGGCATCCTCACGTTTCTGTGCAACTCTGGAGGATGAAGACAAAAGTTACAGATGAATTAGTAAAAGAAGATCATCAAAACATGACTGATAAGAAAGATGAACTAACTTTTTATGTAGACATGAATTTCCCCCCTTATTTCTTTAAAATGATACTTTGTTTAGAATAAAAGCTGTTATGTGTTGATCAAGGAGATCCAATTTAAAAATATCCATATCAGCTCTGTAACAGTAACATATGCAAGTGCACCCCAGGACAGAAACAATGAAATAAAGGCAGAGTAGCGTGTTTATCCTTCATACTTGTGTTTGAGAACAAACTTGACGTTCTTGTAGGCGAAGGCCACCAGGTAGGTGCTAACCAGGGTCATCACAGCGTACAGAACTGCAGACTGAACAAGGTCCATGTGCCAGATCCTCCAGAACAGCCCTACAGAGGGAAAAGTCGATCACTATTGGCCATGTGATTAAGTATGTGCAGTATGTTGGTTAAATACAGCTGTAATACATGTTGTAAACCAGGTGTTCTATTTTCACTTTAACCCAATGCTGAGTAAAGACTGGGAGAGCTAATACCGCATTTTTAAATTTCTCATTTCCAAATGTAAATCAGCATCACAGATACTTTCGTATAACTAATGACATTTTTTGTTATTATTAGACTAAGCTGCATTAACTTGACCACACTTTTAAATCCGTAAGCAATGTAAGTAAACTAACTTCAGCATATCATCGTCATGCTTGGTGATGACATGTTGTTTTTACGCTATTCTGTCTTTGGAAGTGTTTGTAGCATTGAAGTTAATTCAGGGTATTCCCGGCAAACACACCATTCAGTCATTATTTTCTTAAATTGAGCTTCTCTCCGATAAATCGGTTAGCTAAGCTAGCTAGCAGCAGCTAGCTGCATCAGTCTCTGGTACTCACAGATGGGGATGGCAGAAACGATGAGTGCGTTTCCGTAGAAGAGAGCGGTGGACTTTGCAGAAAGGTTTCTGCTGAAGTCCTGGAGAAGAAGATCTTCCTCTGACTGCTGCTTATTGCTGCCTTTAGGAGCCATGTCTGCGCTTTGACCGGCTTGTCTGTTTCAAAGGTCTGGGCAGAAAGAGACTGACACGTCGGAGTACGCGGAGAAGAGGGACGCGTCAGCATAAACCCGGAAATACGCCGGCGTTCTTCTTCTATGTTTAATCGTTGAGGAGACGCTTGAGTTTATTACTGCCCTCCACAGGAAGACAAAGGTACTGCAGCTACAACGCTACATATTTTACAGTTTCTCTTGAAATAGGGTCAGTTTACAAGAAGTCCTCACTTTCCTGTAATATTAAGTTGCCCGAATTTGAGTCATTTATTTCTGAGATTTTTTACCATGTTGTCCTCACTGAAATTCATTGGGTAATTTTAAAATGTTTAGTTAAGTGCCTGTTTGAATGAGATGAGGGAAAACGTACGAGCACCACCTACCAGCTTTCTGAAAACATGTTAACAGCACTTAGAAATCAATGACAGTGGAACTTGTTGTCAGAAAACAGTATTAAAGTCAAGGTGAAGGAGGTGAAACTGAAACAAATAGTCCCTGTGAAAATGCTGACAGCTTGTTTTTTAGATCTTAAAAACTGGGTACGTCATGAAACCAAATCTAGATTACTGAGTAGATAGCTTATTACTTATATATTGTTATGCAATTTGCCTGAACTTGCACTTTAAATTTCTTGCTTTCATTACATCACTGTAAGTTAACTACTACATGCATTTATTAGTTTATATATAAATGTGCCATAGATATTGTACCATAGATTGTAATTATTATATAAAATTATATTCAAGAGAAAAAAATCCAGGAAAACAAATGAGGGAATATAAAACAAACAAACAATGAAAATAAATTTTAAAAAACAAACAAAAGACAAAAGACGGACAAAGGTGAACAAGAGGTGAGAAAAATCAAGACAGAATATAAATACTTCTTAAGAAACCAACATACACAAAAACCAAAAAACAACACTACCTCAGTGTACAACTTTCAGACTATTAGCTGCTTGTTATAATCTGAAAATATCACTTCCTACAAAGAAGTGAAGCATCAAATGAACTCTTCCTCTTTTCTTACTTCTTAGTGAATCATGCTGACTTGTCTACCACATCTCATCCCATTACAGTCACATCAGCACATTTATTTAAATATGGTATGCCCTGGTCTCCATTAATTTGCTAAAATAAATACAGAATATTGCCTGTCTTCTTTTTTTAAATACAGTTTCTTGTCTGCTGCTCCTTTATATGTGATTTCCTCAACAAAAAAAACCCCAACAACAACTCCAAACCAAATACTCTTCTCTTTTAAGCACTCTACCATTAAATGAAAGCCTACTTAAAAAAAAAAATGCAATAAAAAATTAATTAATTTAAAAAACAAACAAACCAGTATTTCAGCCAGGGTGTAAAGACTTAGCTCTGAAAACTTACTACTAGAGCTCCTGCAGCACAGTACAGAGTTCAAGCACTTACAGGGTTCACATTTTGCCCACTAGAGGTCAATATCTGCATGCCTGTGCCCGTCAGTTGAGGTGTTCGGCTGACGCACTTTTCCTGAGACTTGCAATGAAATCAGCAGTAGACCTGCAGATCTTAAATCAAAAGCATTACAAACAATCTAAAAAAGTAATGCAATGGCCTTGTAGTGTTTATAGTCCTTATAGTGCCAGAGTATTTATTTTGTGTTTCAGGATTATTTAAGAGCAGTTTTTATGCAGAAAGGTGAATATCATTCAGTAGAGATTTAAATGTTGACAAAATTAGTTTTCAGCTCCGCAGCAAAAGTTTACAGTGACTGGGGATTCTGTTCGCAGACGATATATCTTTCTCAAAAGGACAAAAACAAAAAATAAAATCTCAGTCTTCATAAGCAGGTCCGTAAATGTGACTTCTCTTGATCCAACAGGCCCATTTCAAACTCTTACTCTTGCTTTCGAGTGCACCTGGTTTCAAGTGTGCACACATATTCAAGATCCTATTTAAAACTCCTCCTCTCTGCACACACATTCTCATCTGACAAACATGCCACAGCCCATGGTGTAAGCACACAGCCACAGATGCATAACCCATTAGTAGAGCACGAGCATCTGCAAGTCTCTTCTCTTCCTTATCTCGTCCTCCAAGCCCGTCACATGCCTGTCACCGGAGACATTTTAAGACCAGGGAAAAACCAGACAGAAATTCATCCTGCTGCTGCTGCCACTGCAGTGCTTAACCCCCCACTGAGCTCTTCTCTGTCTTTCTCTGTGTTTTGCAGGAGCAAACAGCATGTGCGTGTGGCTGAGTGCATGGGTTCGTGCGTGAGTGTTAGAATGCAATGCAGACGGGCAGGTTTGCGTGATGTCCCAGTCTTTAAACGGGGATAGAGCTCAGGGATTAACCATGCACTTCAGGGGTGCAGGAAGGAGTCGGAGGAGGAGGAGGAGGAGGAGGAGGAGGAGGAGGAGGAGGAGAGGGAGGTGAAGCCAAAAGGCATGCCAACACAATGCCAGGCAAGGTTGGTGATCTCTCTCCCCTATGTGTGAGTGTGCATGTTTGTGCCAGATTACTTTGTCTTTGGTGATATAACCACATGGGCAAACACACACAAACACACACACACACACCAACACACAGTGGACTCCTTCGGGGCAGCTCACTTGGCAGTGCTGGTATGCTTTAGCTCACTTTGATCATACCCTAAGGACTCTTTATGACAGATCACCTCTCATAGTGACAAATTATTCTTGAGTTATCTTCTCTCGCCTGCCGAAAGCTAAGCTCCAGGAGGCCTGCATCTCTTACATCTGCATGCCACAACATTTTGTGTGTGTGTGTGTGTGTGTGTGTGGGTGGGTGTGCGTGCATGTGTGCGTGTGTGTGTGTGTGTGTATGTGTGTGTGTGGTAATGATACTGCGTAAAAATAGTGCTATTGTGCCATCGGCTTTCCAATGCCATGAGATCAACTCGAATCTCTTAGCACGTACTGTTTATCTGGATTTTTATTAGCCTGCTACAACTTCAAATAACTGATCATGTCCAACATACAAGCACAGCTGTGCAAACTCACTTAAAGACAAGCACAGGAAGACAAAAATCATGAGAGACGATGAACAACAATCTCATGAGGTGAATGTGACATTCATTTAATTGAGTCCAGGCTTATTGGATTTAAGAGGTATCCAAAACAAAAGTGGTAACAGAACTCAATAATTTTCCAGTGTTAGATATGATGGAAGTCCCCTGCCACTGCAAAAATAATTCACAAATGGCATAAAGTATGACTGAGCAGGCATGTGGCCACATAACATCCTCCAGTTACTGATTTTTAAAAGAGGAACAACACTGATTAATATTTTATCACTGACATGTGGCATGAGTTCTTCAGCTGAACAGTTCAGAGAGGGAGTTTACAGAGTTTTTTTCTATTTCCTGAACCGATTCCAAAGAAAGGGAGTGAGCCACAACACAGCTTTATCATGCTGCTATCTATATGGCTGAAAAGGAGCTGATGTTTGAGCTCATTACCAAAGTGAAATGGTGTCCGGTGTCTCCTTCGAATACTGTTTATCTCATAAAATACGCAATTCAGTCAGACTAAATCAAATCAAATGTGTTTGCACTCTTCAATTTAGTCAAGTTGTCTTTAAATACCCGTTGAAACCCAGCAGATTTAATTTAATGTACTTTGCAAAGTGAGCAATAAGCAAAAACAGAATATGTGAAACTAAAAACAAAAAGCTTTGCACTTTTCTATCCACCCTAACAATTATGTGTAGTTACGAAAAAGAAGAAATCTACAGTTAGTCAGTTGGTAACAGCCTTTGCCAATACCTATTGCTCAATAATAGCTTCACTGTGCCATTTTTTGGTGCAACAGGGCCTTAAAGAGGAATTTTAAGTAGTTCCTTTAATCCTATCATAAGTAATTCAACATTTATGCTGCTGTCCTGATGGTGCAACTTTAAAAATTCAAAGAATTGCTTCAGTAGTTTTGCACAGCACTACCCCTAACCCTAAGGACTTTTCATGTAGGAACAATTCTTTGTAAATGGTTATTCAGTGTTTATTAATGCTTAAATAATGCCTAAAAGTGTGTAGTTATTATGAAGTGTCTTCGAGTTTCAGACTGGTCAGATTAACCATATCAGGATCATGTCCAAACCTTTTGTCCGGGCACACCAAAAGCTTGAGTTTCTGACAAGGCAAGAAAAATCAGCTACTCACGTTATGTTAGGTCTCAGTTAATAAGCTATAATGAATGACTTCTGTTTACTGCTTTTGTCTTTTTATTTACAGATCATCCTGACTATGCAACAAGGGCTAGCTTAGTTTCGGATGATTTTATTTCGAGTCCCATTAGCCTTTACTTAATGCTCTGCTGCAGTATTGCAGGATCTCTGAAGCAACAGCAGACTGTGAAGAGTTTGAAACTTTTAATGTTGATAAATTAATAATGTGAGTCATGTGGTCTGTTTTATATTTTTGTAGTTGTTGTTATTATTGTATTGTGTGCGTCAGCATTCTCAACAATTAATTGTGTTAATACCATGAATACCATTAGCGAATATTCAATCAACTAAGCAGTTATAGTCAAACTGTTCTAATTTAATGCGCTGAATCAGTTTTTGTGTTTATTCATCCAAGCATTGGAACTTAATATAATGAATAAAAAAGGATATCTTATTGACAACAGTATACTCCATCAGTGCTTTATCATCTGAACACCGCAGGATGGTGATATGAAAGGGAACATGAAAAAAAAATGTAAGAAATTTCTGGTTGCGATGACAAAAAAATCATGTGGGTATACAAAACATAAAACATTAGCACATGAAATGTATGACGTTGTCACAAGAAAGCATTTCCTGTTTGTTTTGTTTGGAAATGAGAGAAAAGAAGTTATCTGAGTTATTTTTCAATCTTGGACTTCATAACGAGGACATTATTTATTTATTGTCTCTAAACGATATTTAAACGAATTCTGAGGTCTTGTGGTCTGTTTCATCGCAAGGGCTTCACCAGTTTTGATCCAGTAATTGCTTTCATTTTTGAACAATTAAAATCATCGGTCAACTCCATGGATTAACTGATTGATTACTGTCTCTAATATATTATATATATATATATATATATATATATATATATATATATATATATATATATAGATATATA
>JAQLOL010000024.1:10190403-10215628 GCA_029783665.1 Naso thynnoides
TGTGTGTGTGTGTGTGTGTGTGTGTGTGTGTGTGTGTGTGTGTGTGTGTGTGTGTGTGTGTGTGTGTGTGTGTATCATTCTGCCAAACTGTTTTTCCAGGCAGGAAACACTGGAGTGTCATTCTTTCTATCATCCTCCACCTCTCCTTCAGTCAGTATATTTGAAATCTAAACATTAACCGAATGCCATTAAGTTCTCTCTTACAATTTTTTTTTGTGTGTGTGTGTGTGTGTGTTTCTCCCTCCATTCATCTGATGTCTTTGTGTCCTTGTCATGTGGGGTGATGGATGGTCAGTGAGGGAGGAGGAGAACTAGGAAATGTAATACGACAGGATAAGTAGAAGAAAGGCATATCACAGATCAGTCCGGGAGGGAGAGATGGGCAAGACACACATACAAGGAGACGATGACAGACAGAGTTTGAGAATTTAAGAAAAAAAGAGTAAATCATTGAAAACACTGACAGATATGCAGAAATGACAGAAAAACACATTTTTAGATGTGTTTTTCAGTGGACAGTGAGTGGGAGGGAAAAAGGGAATGTTGTATACTAAAGATATAAAACAGTACAATATGTTTATGACTAAACTGCTTCTTTATCGCCTGGTTGGTTTTTTTTAAACAAAAATGTAGATTAATGGCCTCACTAGATGCTAGAGTCTGTAACAGTGATCACACCCAAAAATACTCAAGTTACAGACAAAACAAACAAAAATAATGATGATATTTTTTTGGATAGATTGGTGTTTTTCTGTTTTGGACAAACTTTTGCTTGTTAATCTGCTCAGTGGAACTTACTGCAGGGTATCTTTTGTTTAAAGTTGACATTCTAGCTTGAGTTTGGAATAAGAGGAAAGCACCAGAAGTGTCCTTAACAGGAAGGGTTCATCCTCTTTTTACCAAAAGAAAACTTTGAAAGGTTTTGCAAAATGTTACCCGATGGTGATGCTAAATGAGAGGTCAGGAAGTCACAACATTACCAGTAAATATTTGCTTACCGGGCTGTTATCAATTTTAAGTAGAATTTATTTTAGGACTTCAGTTTTGATCAAGACAAACGAAAGTGCAACAGGTCAGTAAAATCATTGTGGGATTGTTGTTTGAGGACCTAAGACAATGAATGTATTTGATTGTATTAGAATAATCTGGAACAAAGTTTTCGGCGAATGAAAGAATTGACAAAGGGACCAAATAAAAACCAAACCCACCTGCCCGATGCTCACAGTCACAACTATCAATATAATATTCTGAGGAGAACTGTTTTTGAGGGAGAAACTAAGAATATAGTGATTAAAGTTCTTCTTTATAAACTTGATTAAATGATCCATAGCTACTCAAATATGAGCAGGTTTTATTACTTTGCATGTACGTACATATTTAGTAAATGCAGTCACTGAGTAATATGTGACTGATTCCACAGTTGAACACAGTCAACATCCTGTCACATACCATTTATACCATTTATAGAGATGCAAGCAAAGCAACCTTTACCACTTCCTGTACAAAAAGAGATCTTTTATGTCCTCTTTTCTATCTGTTTCCTCGGACCTCAAGTTTCTGTGGCTGAAACCTGCACGCCAGGGGCACTGCGTCACCATGGCAATGATGGCACCACTTGCTTGAGTTCATTTCTTGGTCAACGGCATAACTGTGTCTCAGACACAGCAGTGATGGCAGATACCAGTCTTCTTACTCTAATGCATTGAGCTGTGGCCCTTAAACAAAGGGGCTAATTACCACAATAGAATGGTAATAATGTCTTAGAGTGACAGATACTGGAAAAAGAAGATAATAATATTAAGATGAAATCAGGCAAGAGCAGGACATTATTTTTAGCATTAGTAAAAGAGGTATATAAGGCAACAATCTTAGCCAAATAAAGACTATAAAGAAAAATTAAGTAATATTGAATTAAAAATATCACTAACAGTGAATATTGCTATGAAGTAAATTGGACTGTAAATAGTATTAAAACACTGAACAACTGGCTCACAGAATATGCCTACAACCAGACGAGGGAGCAGAATGAAAAGCAAAACTACCTCCCAACCCTCGCATGCAAACACAAGATACCCATATGCCTGCAAACTTCAGCAAGAGTCATGTGCTCCAAAACTGATTAGAGAAATAGAGACAGATCACTTCACTGTGCCGCAGAAAGGAAAGTCGAAGATCACACCACTCTGAGGGAATGTGACAGGCATGTCACGGTTGGGTCAAAGTTACGCGTGGGGCCTCAGCTCAGAAGGGAAAAGGAAAGGCAACACATAAGCTCTGGTAAACAGAAACTGTAAGAAATTATTAACTATCCTCAATACGTGGATAGAAACTTGCCTTTCAGATATGACTACATAAGTTATTGATAGCACACCAGAGTAAAACATTAAACTGTGACAAATAATGAAACCACTGCTGATGATTCCTGTAAATAATAACACTGATATTTAACTTAACAAGGAGGGAGGGTCCTGCGTCTCTCCAAGGTGAAGGAGGACGAAGGAGGTATCTATGTCATTCCACCCCTCCAAACCTGCCGGGCAGGTTTCTGGGTCATTAAAATTCCTCTTCTCCTCACTTCTCCTCTCTGAAGCCAGAGTTTCTGCCCCAAGCGACGTGTTGGCTCATGTCCACCTGCTCGGCCGCACCTCCTCTCCTCCACCGTCACTCTCTCTCTGTTATCTCCCCGCTGCAGAACACACTGCTGTCTGCATGAGTCAGGAAGACAAATTTCTCTATAGAGCTTTTCTCTCAGTCTTTCTGACTGCCTCATGTTTCCCTCTGTGTCACCCCCTTCTCTCCTTTTTTCTTTTCTACATCCAGATGTGATCACAATAAATTGTCTCTGACGGCACAGATCTAGACAGTCATCCCTCATCTTTGTCTCCTTTCACTCCCTTCCAACTCTCGATTTTTTTTTCTTCAACTTACCTTCCTCTCCTCGGTGGCTGCTCCCCCTCTCTCCACCCAAGCGTGTAAGGCGGTATTCTTTGGGGTGCCACTTCTGCTTAAATCTGAGATGATGAAGCAAACAAAGTAAACGTCAAACCTGCCCAGACTCCTTACTGCTTGTTTAAGTATCCCCTGCCAACAACAACAACCACAACCACAACAAAAACAGGCATGACCTGACTAAAATATGTACAGGCAACCTGAGCTTCCAAGCACTTTCAAATGTCACTGACATGCACAGAACACAAGCACTATGAATGCAGCTCCTTCAAATGTTGAAATGAAGTTGGCACACATCTTCAATATCTAATGCCAACTGTAAGTGTTGACTGATAAAATTGCCATTATAATATCTCCGTAGAACAGCGTGATCAGTATCAATGCATTAGCTTTATGTAACAAAGAAGGCGTTGGCGACCTTAAAGGTTGCAAACAAAAATATGTCCGAAAGCGTCAACACATACCAAGTCCCAGGTATCTCCACTCATTAAACGGGATGCACGTCATATATAACACGTCAAGTTCTGACTGCATGCAAATATTCTAAGCACTCACATGACGAAACAGACGGAAGATCAGCTGTTCATTGCCAAACCTCCACCCACACACACCTATAGATGACTACTGAACTGTTTAGTCATTTTTGGAATTGAATCACCCCCATGTGTGACTGGCACCACTATCAAGGTGACGATTAACACACATTACATAACATCAGTCAACTATCATGACTACCGCTGTGCCAAAAGTTGTTTTAGAAACCCAAAGTTGCCACAGGGAGCACTGTTTGGCCAGTGAAAGCAGTTGTCTAATTTTAAAGGAGCTTTGTCAAATCTGAGAAAATAACCCTGATGATGTCATAAAAAAATCACTGGGACAAATTTACAGCCAACATTCGTGAGAGAGTAACCACAATGAACTATCCATTCAACTGTTTTAAAGCTACTGTTTTAAATGTGTTCATGTTAGCATACATCTATTTTGATGCCAATCCTTCTGTGACCAATAGCCAAAGAGCAGAAAGTCTTACCATCCCATTAAAAGTTCCTGTTTATTTAGAAAGACAATGAAAGCGTCATTGTGCTGAATGTTGAATAAATGTCTCCTTTCATAATTACATGGCAACCTTTAACTCCAAGGCCTGTTAACACACTGTCTACAACAGCATGAATCTCAGCACATTTTCTGTGACTGCAAAAGAGATGAAACCTCCTTGTATTTCTGACTGTGTAATCATAAAAACTGCCCACTACTCTAGGTGAACATTAAAGAATGGCAGGCTTTGAGGAAATAACACAAGACCTGCTGACCCTCAGCACACATGAACAGCCACGCACAAGCTCACACTCCCTCCCGGGCTAATCTCCTATACCAGGCCCCCTCCCAAAGAGTCTGAGCTTGCCTTTGATCAACATACATTGTCAAGGCACACTGGGTGACCTGTGTGTGTGACCTTTGTGGTGTGTGTGTGTGTGTGAGAGAGAGAGAGAGAAAGAGAGAGAGAGGCAGACATGTTGTAGGAGTGGGAAGTCCTAACCTGAAGTGCCGGATATTGTTGTGCTACTTCCTGCCCTCTAAGCCCTGACCCGAGGAACCATTGCCAAAGAACCTTTTGTTTAGCTGACCCTCAACCTCTCCTCTGTCCCTCCCTGTCTCCCAGTCCCCCTTTTTCTTTCTTCTAGACCTTTTTTCCCTCTCTCCTTGAACCTCAAACATGCACTGATGCCAAACTCTTGGAATTGATCATCAAAGAGACCACCAGGGCACATTCTCTCTCTCTCTCTCTCTCTCTCTCTCACACACACACACACACACACACACACACACACATTCCTGTTATGTTGCCATAGCAGCAAATATGCCTGATACCATGCTTTGAACCTGTACGTGAGTAGGTCATTCTCACCTTTATGGTCTACTCAGACAGATCAGAGGTGACACTGAACCTTCTTCTAAAGGTTAATGTAGAGGCTTGAAAAGTTTTAATAAAAGTTGACAGTTTAATGCTAAGTAGATGAATAAAATAGTTGATGATCTTCACTGTAAGAAAACTACATGTTGTGTTTTAAGGCTCTAATGGTAATGGTGTACATTTCAGTCTCTCTCTGTCTCTCCATTAGTCCATCACTTTTGGTCCGGGCTGAGATTCCCCGTTGCCACCAGAAGGCCAAAGTTTTTAGTCATAAAATCCTACAGTAAATTATCATACTGATCTCAAAGGAAGGAAGGCTAAAACAATAACACAAATACAAAGATTAGATTTGGTGTGATTTCTCACTCTGTCACATCATTGGTTTACAGCCCACATCTCAACTGTTTGAAGCTCTGGCACACATGCTACTACATGTGACTCAGCTGTAAAAGTCTATGAGGGCACTGTGTAAGACAGTAATGCAGGCAATTTGACGCAAAAGCATGTGTGCAGAAAATGCAAGCAGGTGGTTGGTGTATGTGTATGTACATATGAGTTGGTACATGTATGTGAATTGTCTTTTTTTTTTTCCTCTCTCTCTCTGAAAACCAATAAAAAATAATTGTAAAAAAAAAAAAGAAAAAAAAAGAAAACGCAAGCAGCAATGAATGTGTAAAACACGTCTGATGTATACAGATTAAAACATTAAAACTAACTGTTATCTTTTGGTTTCACTTATTCTACCTGTACCAGCATGTTCATCTCCATCTAGTTTTTTAAACTTGCATGGTGCTGTCAGAGAGAGAGAGAGGGATAAATTAGCCTGATGGGTTAGATAACAAAGAAAATGGTGTCTGTGAGTTTTGTATTTCACAGTGAGAGGATTACTAGAGTGTTCCTTTTAAATAAAATGGATCGGTAGAGTGCAGAGTGATTCTGAGCTGTGTTGAGAGAAGATTCAATAGAGCAATGGTTACCAAAATGGGGGTGGGGCCCCTCTGGGGGGTGTGAGACACAGGGAGAGGGGCCACGAGATGCCTTCCAAAAAACAAAATGTTTCATAAAATAATTTCTAATTGCATGTTTAACCCGTTATTGTACAAATTCTGGTTAAATACTTCCTTAAATTACTTAAAAGCAATATTATGGCTGTTTGACAGGTGTTTTTTTTTGTGTTGAATTGATGCCCCTGTAGGCCTAATAGGGCATTTTCATGGCTGTGTACAATGTTTTATGCCACCTCCAGGGTTGATGGGGTCCCCAGTCTCCAGCACTGATATTCTAGGGGTCACAGGCTGAAAAGTTTGGGAACCCCTGCAATAGAGAATTAATACTTAATACTGCAGCATGGAAGTGAGCCTTGCAGTGGGT
Organism: Naso thynnoides; assembly: GCA_029783665.1. Taxonomy (NCBI): domain Eukaryota; kingdom Metazoa; phylum Chordata; class Actinopteri; order Acanthuriformes; family Acanthuridae; genus Naso; species Naso thynnoides. Next base: position 10,196,636 of record JAQLOL010000024.1, read on the forward strand.
TAGCATAACCACCACCGAGTGTTCCCACCAGCACTTTGGCCCATTAACATCCCATTCACCCAATTTCAGTTACCTGGTCACATCAGCTTACTGCCCTTTTGAAAAATTTGCCCACTATTCTTGACAAATGGCACTGGCTTTCATTTTGCTGCTCACTAAAATGTACATATCTCTAGCAAACCAAAAAATATCTTTTTCTCTTTCATGTTTCCTGTTGTGTGTGAAATTGTGAGACACAAACCTTTTTTAAAATATTTGAGCCCGATATTCATCAAATACACATGTGAGTTTTCACATAGCCCATCCAAGTTGTCCTGTGTATACATCCTTTTTTCCTCTATTTTCATCATTTGAGGAAAATTGTAAAACAAGATTTGAAAGTGCGTAATGTAGGGGTCTATCTGGGTACATGCAGGCTGCAGGTAGCTCACTACTGATACTACCCAACCCTCTGTGAGCCTATTTGTGCTTAAACCCATTAATTCAGACTGTTTGACAGTTTTTTCCGTGTGGATACAGAAACAGTGCAGGCTGCATGCAGTACAAAGCAGGTGTTTGGATTTCACTGAACCAGTGACTTAAACTCTTGCTTTAGATTTGAAGCAACCACTGGAAAACAAGAGTATGCCAGCATCTTTTAATGTTCCTTATCTTAATTGTGCTTCCACTTATGCATATCTCTTTTATTCTTGTTGGCACTCCAGGCAATTTTCCTTGTGCTGTGCTCTGTATGTGGCAAGTTAAACAGAGTGGGGAAATTAAATCAATAAAAAATATATATAAATAGCCCTTAATTACCATCATTGACAAGATTTTTCCAGTGTTTATGTGGCAGTTTCATACAGGCCGTGAACTCCTTCATTTTCATTGAGTTTCATCTCTCACTAACAATAATTAGTCATGAAAAAAGGTTTTGGCACAGTTCAAAGGTGGTACAAGACAAACACAGAACCAGTTTTGATCTGTAGGAATAGTACAAGCTGTATCGATGACTCACAACAAAAGGCACCTGCTGTGGGCTTGGGAGTTACACATATCAGGAACTTTAGTCATGTAAAGACAACAGTGTCAGGTCACTCACTGGTTTCATATCAGTGACACTTCACATGAGGTGAAAGAAGCAGTCAGGTCTTTTACTGCTTACAAGAAATGCAAATACATTAAAAATATGACTTAAGTTGAAGTTAAAAGTGATTAACAGCGAAGTACTCTTAAAAAATTCAGCATCATAACGGTTTAATATCTGAGACATTGTGTTACTGTCCTCCAATAAAGCCTGCACATCTCTATAGCTGTATAAAATCCAGAAATTAACTGCAAATGACAGAGACAAAATTAGTGGCAATAATGACAATAATCATACAGCGAGACTTTCATCGTTGTTTATGGCAGTGATGGGTTCCACTGCCACAGCCAATTACGTCAATAAAATGTATTTTAATGTTTCCATGCAGTGGAATTGTTTTGTGTGTAAAACAGGCGTGTCAAGGCTGGAGACCTGTCACCCGTGTTAACTGATCTGCCTCCAGTAATTGTGCTGTGTGCAGGCATGTGAACAGATAAGATTCAGAGGGTGGGGGCTGAAACATGGCACCTCTGCCACTCACAAAGACCCACCTAATGCCCTTTTATGTGGTTTTGGTTCACAGGGTCGGCAAACTGTTTTATTCTGAACTGAGCGAGGCCGTTGCTGGTTTAAAAAAACACCTGGGTTTGTCTGACCTTTGACCTACTTTCCTGAAGGCTTGTGAAGAGAAATGTAACCACAGAGACGGATGAAGCGTCAGTACAAGCACATTTATTTTCCACTTTTGAGCATGATTTTGTATTTTTGAGTTTATATTTTTTTATTCCCCCAAGAACAGATACTCTGTTACATAGTGTCCCTTGTAATCACTGAAGAAATGAACAGTGCTGGGCAGGTTACTCTGAAACATTAATAAGTTGTTTATTACTGATTACTCCTAATAAAAGTAAAACATTTACTTTACTTATTACTTTGTATCAAAAGTAATTAGTTACATTACTGGTTACTTTACTAAATTACTTTTGCAACCCAACTGACTTGCTAAAAAATTGATGCACAACCTGTTTTGCCAGCTCCCAAAACGTGATACTTTCATAAGATATCAGAGGACTGATATTTTTGTCAGAGATCAGGAGTGAGGCCAGTGCCAGCATGTAGACGGCCCTTTCTATTAACACATTAACTGCTTCCTGTAATATAACTACTGTGCTGGCAATTGTAATCCCTTACTTTACTAGTTACTGGGAAAAGCAATAAAATTACAGTCATGTGTTATTAAGTGATGCGTTACCGCTCAACCCTGGAAATGACTACTGAGTCTTTGGGTGATTGCGCTTCATCACAGCAGTCCTTCCCAGCTGCATTAAAGAATCATCGCAGTACTTGTTGTTTCATGTGTTAAGATCACTCACTGACTTTTGTACGACAACAAGCGAGCTGGAGTTGGCAAGCAGGTACTTCTTTCATAGGGCGTCCTCTGAGACAAGTCAAAACTTGAACAATAGGACGTCGTTATGCATGTCAGTCGAGGAGGAATGTTCGAGAAGTGTCGGTATGCAACCAGGCAATTACTCTCATATACGTCAGCTCTCTAAAGTCCTCAGCAGCAAGCCTGTAATTTCCCAATTACTAACCTTCGTTGGAACTTCTTTGACAGCTTTGGTGTCTGTGTAGAAGAGTGTTGCACACTTTTGTGTTAATCCCTGACCTCTTGAACCGCAGCATGTGGCATGTGCGTGGAAAAGTAAATCATTTTAAAACTGTGTCGAGATCCAATGGTGGTTTGTGGGTATTCTGGGATAAGATGGTTTGCATGTAAATAGCTGTGGCTTTTGCTCTTTTTCACCTTGTCATTAAAGTCCAGGGGGTTAATGGTGGAAGATGGAGTGAGAGGTTTATTAATAGGCAATTAATCACATGAATCACATACTCAGCTTAGTGTTTCATCTTTAGTAGCTCCCAAAGGGATCCTAAAGGGGGAAATTAGGGTTACTTTAATTTCCTGCTATTTCACTTTGTAGAACAATAGAAAAAGTGCAAGACTGAATGTATTTCATCGTGCTGTTATGTCCCCTTTTTACAAACTCTACACTTAACCTTAATGGGTTAAATGTTTGATTGAGTATTTATGTAAACTAGATTTAGAAACCTGCCCCTAATTCCTGTTGAGAGTTAATAATAGGGGACCGCTTGTGACTGGCACAGCAGGCTTATCTTTAAAGCCACTCTTCTGATGTCACTTAGGTAGTGTTATTTTGAAACTGATTGCCCAAAATGATAACTCTCACCACACACAGCACATTACATAAGATCCAAGAGTCCCTGTGTTTCTGCCGTTGGTAAGTTTGCATTCTGTGGTTGGAGAGACCACCCTTTCAAGAAATCCTCTCTTAAGAAACTAGAAACTGTTTTGTTGAGCAGGCTCGTCTGCAAACAACGAAACTTGTGCCGGAAGGCAGTGCAGCACAGCAGGTTCCTAAAACGCTACTTCTGGTAAAACAGGGAGGAGAGGAAAGCTGACTCAACGCACGCTCAGTAAACACTACACTCCCTTATGGAAATGTGACATATCAGCTGCACAGGACAGAATCAGCTTTCCTAATTACTCTAAGAAACCAATAAAAAACCAAATGGGTGAGGAAAAATGACTCATTCACTTTTCAGCTGCTTTTGGTTGGATTATAATTTTGTCTCAACAAGTTTCTTGTTTGCTTTCATGGGAAACAGTTTGGTGTGATTAAACATCCTCGGTCATGAAAGGAGGGAGAATCAATCTCACACAAAACCTATTTAACAAAATACTCCTTGTAGGCACAAATCTTGTGTTTGAGGCTGATTATTATAGACAACGTCTGAGCATATTTGTCATGGAAAGCAAATAAGAGCATCTATTCAAGTACTGTATCCATGCAGTGCTTCACTTGAGCATTCACATTAATGCTAATTTATTTTTCCACCTTAATGAAATTTCAGATTCAAATATCGTATTTTTCACTCCATTTATCTGACAGCTGTTATATTTGACTTGCAAACTACTGTATGTTCACAAATACAATATTATATTGTTACCGAATACAGTACTCAGCAGCACATCAAGCAATTCAAATTTTCATGACCAAAGGCCAAACTGATTTGCCAGTTACGTATGACATACTGAAGGTGACATGGCTGATGGTTTGTTTCCAAAATATTATTTATTAAGGAATTATAGATAAATGGGCTAATAGGCCAATCGGACCACTACCCCTGGGCCAAAAAAGCCCACTTTAATCATGTCTTATATTTTTAATTTTTATCTATTGTGTTCATATGATTTTTTATTCCTTAATAACAGGCCTTTTTATCGTCTGAGGCTAATTCACAAATGTAGAGTGTGGGGCTGACCAGTACTGGTACAGTAAAGGACTAGGCCCACTGGTAGCCTATTTAATGTGAACCTGCTGAAACCCAACATAGGCAAAGCACTGATCCAAAGATGGGGCAATAAGAACCCAACTGACTAATATCCAAAGTGCACGTGAATTTCTCATTAGGCCTAAAATGTGCTATATTGGTATTTCAGTGAGCTGAGAATTTTAAAGCCAGGCGTTTTACTTATAGTAAAGTTTCGCCTGCTGATTTATTACTGCTTTTAATTATAAAAGAATTAAATTCGTACGCCTTGGTTGTGTGATGTAGCCTATTGACAATTTTTGCCTTCAAGCCCAGTCTGCTTTTTATCACTTCCGGGGCCCGAGGGTCCCCTCTCACCCCCCCCTGCAGCTTCTTCCGATCACCACCAGACGACTCTCTCTCCCTTCAACCTCTCTTTGAAGCGAAGCGCCGCCCCTGACCAGGTTACGGGGCGGGGCCTGGCTGTGCTGCTCTGTGCCGGGGAAGCAGGCAGAGCGGCTTCAGCCACAGCTGTGCTTCGGTCTTTGTCGGTGTCTGCTCCCCTGCGCTTCTCAGTCCGGTACAAGGATACAAAGAGAGGGGCAGACAGCATGAAATAGAGACAGAGTATGAGAGCGGCGGGGGCAGCAGAGGGGCAAGAGAAACCTAATCGGACTACAGTCTAGTCCAGACACGGATACTATAATCTCCAGACTGGATACAGAGCTCCGCCGATGTACGCACTGGATTTTACCCACCAAAGAGCGTCGAGACCGGGGGGAGAGAGGCGAACTTTATCGCGCAGGTAGTGTTTTGTCGTCTCGGTGTCAGCGAAATGCAGACAGGGTGTCCGTCTGTTCTTAAATCGGCTCTGGGAAAGCTGCGCTATAACAACATCACCCTGCCCGCATACTGCGGTGCTTCGGTACTTCGGGTTTAAAAGCTCCCGAGAAGCCCCGGATTCGCCGGGGAAGTGTGTCCGAACCGGGGGGAAAGCTGCCGTAGAGCCGCGGTGACTTAAAGCTCCGGGGTGTCCTGTTTATCAGTTGTCGCTCGCTGCTCCGCCGCAGTGCCTTGCGTGTGTGTGTGTGTGTGTGTGTGTGTGTCTCGGCTGTAGCCTACGTGCAAACTTGCTCGGGCAGCGATGTGTAAGCGGCACGTAGACGACAGGGGCCGCGTATCGGACTCCCGTGATCAAAATATCGTCCCAAGAGAGAGAGGTTTTGTTACAGTGGAGATTTTATCGTTCCGGCTCGGAGACGCAGCTGTAATTGCAGGCATGACGTTAGTGACCAGACTGAAGACACCAGAATAAAAGCAGAACGTACACTGATTGGGCCCGTTTATATTCCAATTGTGTATGATTAATCTGAGGCCGGTGACTCTGCGCTCAAGTTTCCTTACATCATGATTGGGTAACACTCATAATTTTCCGCTTCAGTTACTGGTTGCACTGGCTTGACCCTCTTCTCGTACTACTCCTGCAATACTCCTGCAATATGGGCTTATCTTATAATGTGCCCGTGTCAGCAGATCATTATGGTGGCTGCTGCTGTGTCGTTCCTGTTACATCTGCAGGGTCATTATGGGATCAGTCGCCTGGTTGTTGTTGGAGGGGTTGAACAGGTTTCGTTTCAGCTCAGAGAGCGAGGGGTTTTCTTTCCAGGAAAGGACAGACGAGTTTTCGCAGTTACGGGGCCTAATTGCGCACCCAAACACCTTATTCATCATCGCCTCATGCGCCAGGATGACTTCACCCTTGTAGGATGACATGTGTTCAGTTGATGACCACCTCTTTTCTTTCTCTTTCCCCTCAGGACTGTCGGGTAGGGGGACATCATGGATAAAACTTTGCACATTCTCCAGAAATCCGCAGACGGTGTGCCGACTGGGATCTCCCTGGACATGAGTTTGAACATGGAGGACGGGGAAGATTTCTCGGAGCAGCAGATCGTGGGGCTACCGGACAAAATACCTCTGGTGAAACCTTATTTTAAAAAGAAGCAGAGGAAATTGGACGCTAAATGCCTCCATCGTGCTCTCGAGGACCCGATTCTGTCCACTTTACTGAGCACGGACACGCTGGTCACCGGGGATGGTGTGTTTGTTCCGCGGAGCCAGCCGGGTCGGACTCCGGGCAACCTTTGCGCGGCGGTCGTAGTGAAACAGAACTGCATGGGTCAGGTGGGAGCTGCCGATGATGCCACAGCTGGAGCTGGAGTAGCAGCCATAATGACCCGGGACGGAGATGTGGAAATAGCCGATACTACTGCGGAGCTGGAAGAGACTGAGCGGCGAGGGGAGCGACCCAAGATCACCGATCCTACCCCCGACAGCCACTGCTTTCAGACGAAACCTGGCCTCAGGGCAGCCGGGAGCACGGTGACAATAACGCCGCCCAGCAGGGATTTACCTCCCATAGTTGCACCCCAGGCACCCCACCAGGAGGGCGGCATCAAAAGCAATGACCTCTTAACCTCTGGGGATAAAAACCTTCCAATCAAAGACTGCACCAGCGTCCAAGACCCCCATCCCCTCATCCTGCAACCCGACAAAGGCAGACTGTTCCATGATAAAAGTGAAGAGGCATCCCTGGACCTGGTTTTTGAGCTGCTCACCCAGCTCCAGTATCACACACATCAGTCAGACTCTGTGGACATTTGTGTGGATTTCCTCCAGGGACAGTGTGTTTACGGCAATGACTGTGCCCACCACCACACCGTCCTGCCGTACCACTGGCAGATCCGCAGGAGCAGTAGTCAGACGTGGCAAAGCATAGCAGATGACTCCCAGGAACAACTGGAGAGACTGTACTGCAACCCGGACAATGAGCAAATCAGGCTCAAGTTTCAGTAAGTATCCATCTGTGGCTGTGTTATACTGTGGCATTCTGTGTATACTGCATGTCCTCTGGTTAGAGACAGCAGGGAGGAAGCAGTAACAGAGTGTTTCTGTATTTCTGTTTTGGATCTGTGAATTCTTTTCACTTCAAACAACTCAGAATAGGAACTGAAACTGTGATCCGCACACTTGCAGAGAATCATCCGTTTCAAAAACCCTCAAGTGTAATTGATAATAATCTCAAAAAAATTTGCAGGATAATTTAATATTATTGTTATTCAAGTACACTGCACCAAAGCCACAACATTGCAGGTACTCACTGTGAGGTAAATTGATATAGGTGCATTGTTGCCAAGTAGCAATGAATAAACAAATATTTGACACTTGTGACATGGCAACAATGGTGCAGTAAGCTGATAGGCTGCTTGTGAATGATCAGCGCTTCTGGTTCGGTTTGTTGGAAACAGTAAAACTCGGCTTGAGCTTCCTCTTTGGTTTCACCACCGGTGACGAACTGAATGCTTTGATCTACAGCTGCTCTGTGCATGTGTGGCAGATGGACTGCAGCCAAGTAAATGTACCTTTATGAGTGTTACTTTCACACTTCTTAATACGGTAAATGTGGGCTTATTGATGCATGTGCGACGGAGTGTGTCAGTCCGTTTTATCTCTTGTGTGTTTTGGCTTTAATATTGCCTTTTACTTAATGTGTATCATATCAGCTTTCGATCCCCTGTGTGTAGACATGACTCTCCCTTTCTCAACCCTGATATTAGTTATCTGTTTCCTGTATTTCCCTGCTCCCAAAGTCACCCCGTGATTGGCTGGAGCTCCGTCCAAACCAGACTCCACGGCACTCATGGCAGAAAGCTGTGAACTCCCATGACCCTCGGTTGCCTTGTGCGGTCACTGTCACAGACGCACTTGGCAGCTTCTCTTCTTCGCTCAGTCACTGACATGCACACCACTGCGTACACACACGCAGACGTACACACTCACACTGCTTGGCATGCAGACGCTCACACGAATGGGCTGCAGAGAGAAGCACAGTGGCTCGCAGTGCTCACACGCACGCCTTTTAGCACACAGAGATAAACCTCTCTTTCACTCTCTCACACACCCGCATAGATACACACACATGCAAGCACTTGGCTGGCAACCCCCAGTGGGGTGACATAAAGGAGCATGCACCACTTCCTGTGAAACTGTACTGTATGCAGGCACATTCACACGCTCGCACTCGCACACAATGAGCACGGCTACACTGACTCCACTGACATTATTTGAAACACAACTGGCTTATTTTTTATTATTCTGTTAACACTTCTGTTTTCTACATTCATAACTGAAGCTGTCCCCTCCATGATAGTCTGCATAACTCAGTCTGAGCCCCACCTCCCTATAGTCTTTAACCCACATGCTTTATCATGGTCATCATGTCATGTTGTCTGTGAAAATCTTGCAAAAATGTTGTGAGCAGATCGCTCACTTTTCTGGTGTCAGACAAATGTTTTCTTAATTAGTTGTGTTGTTTTTGTAATTCTTTTTCCATGGCGTCTTCAAATGTCTTATTTTGTCCAACTATGAGTCCAAAAGCCCAGACGTTCAGTTTAGTTTCACACAAGTTAAAGCCCCTCAGAGGAAGTCTCGTTTTGTGCTGATTGTAGCGGCACATGTCAACAAAAGAGGAACTATTCGCTGTCGTAAAGATTTGTCTGGTGCGAGCATTTGTTTTGGAAAAGAGTTTAAAAAAACACCACAGCAGTTCAGCCACAAAACACAAAATACTGAAATCATCTAAAGAAAAAGTGTCTTCCTGCTTCCAACCATATGTAGTAAAAAAAAAAAAGAGAGAACAGCCAACAGCCGATCGGTCATGCTAATGAACAACAAATCGTCTCTTCCGATTTTTGTGCCGTAAAGTACTTTGTAGCATTTCCGCTGCCTGAGTGGACCAGGCAAAGACATTGTAAAAGATGGGATCGAAACCGCGAATCTCCTCACTGATGGTCTCATGTGGGTAGGATGTGAGGCATCAGTATTAAACGTAGACTGCTTCATAACCAGTTAAAAGTTCCTCATAGGGACTTTTTAAAAAAACAGCAAATCCTTATCACTGAGAAACAGGAATAAGACAATGTTTAGCATGTTCACATCAATCGATAATCAAAGTATTTGCAGATGAATTTCCTGTTGATTGATTAATCTAATCACTGTTTTGGCTCTTGCTACTTTTCATAACAAAAAGCAGTTAAACTGTCACATTTGCCCAAAAATCAGCAAACATGAGGTAGTCATTGTTTGATGAAGGTGTGGATGCGTCGGTCTTGTCTGAATCGGGTTAAAAGTGCAGTCCATGTGAACACAGTCAATGACACGTTGTTATCCGTTATAGCCCCAAATGATCAACTATGTCCACACCCCTGATCACATCTCCAGGCTGTTCATGATTAACTGAGCCTATTGAGCGGCCATGTGTGTTTGTCTTTGTTTATGTATGGCGGACCTGCGCACTCACGCACATTCACACACACACACACAAGGCTTTGCGTGTGTAAAAAGATTTGTGTGTGTTATCTGCGTGCTGGACTTGTTGACTCATGTTTTCAACTGAAACTGTATGCAAAGTGTGTATTGCTCCACAAACAGGATATGCACCTGGCGGTGTCAACCCAAATTCTTCAGAGGCCTTTTGAGTGTGTTGCACTCTCATACAGTCAGACAAGGCCATCTGGCTCACTTGACTGAAACTCTAATAGAAACTAGAAGCTCCATAGTAAATGCACCAGTACCTTTGACATATATCTGTTGTCATTACAACCATGTAAACCATGATGATTTTCCTTTTTATATTTTAGCAGAAGCTGTCCAGTTTGAAATGTGCTCTGCCTGAATACTTGTCTTTGTTTATGGGTTGGTTTGCACACAAGCTATTCATTTGATTTTCTATGTTGTTGTTTTTTTTAATAAATTGAGTCTGGAAGACATTTTATCTAATAATTAGCTTTTAAAGCCTCCTGACACACTTTCAAGTTTTGTAACAAGCTAGATCACTTAATTATACTATTTCAGACACTGTCAACCCATTTTTAAAAGCTGTACAGAGCTGTGGCTGTGAATTCCATTTTGAACACGGCTATTCTTAGTCATATTCATCCCTGCTGCTTCTTCTCGAGTGACAGCACTCAAGGTGTAACACTTAACACAACAACATGGAACCTATTTAAGTTTCTCTTACTCTGACCTTAAAAACAGGTTTGACTGCTTGTGAGCGTTGGAGTGAAAACACAACGTAAAACTCTTTGTGTGACGTAAGACATTTCCATTCTGTGACACGTGACTTCTCTGACAAATAAGACTCCCGTGTGTCTAGTTTTATTTATTTTCGTCATTTCACCAGTCATCTACAGGAAGCAAAACACAAGCCAATTCCTCGTTTCTAAGAAGAAGTTTATTGTGTTGTTGCCCTCTTTCGATCCAGTGTTCATTCACAGCACAGGCTAGAACTGAAAATAGGTGGCTGACCTGCCTCTAGTTGATGTGAATATTGTTTATTATGGAGAAATGTTGACGCTGAGTGAGTGCGCTTATTATTGGTTTTAGGACTCTGTTCACACTGTTCCGGTTATTCAACACTCGGTCCAGTCGTTTAGTAAAAGCTTTGTGTTGCACTTGGTGTGTGCTTGTGTGTGTGTGAGGGAGAGAGAGAGAGCTCTTTTGATACTTCTCTTTAGAGATGCGGTCCAGCTTGTACTTTCCTGCGTACAGTCTCACACACACTGGGCGAAGCCGTCACTGTGGTTACCATAGCCAAATGATAACATCGTTAGTGATCTAAAGAGCAGCAGATGACTTAACAAGCCCTACTGTTGGTATGGCAACACAGGCCTGTTTTGCCTTCTGCCCTGTGTCGAGTGTGTGTGTGTGCAGAGAAGAGGGAGTGGACGACATTTTCGTGTGTCTGTATCTGATTATGTCCTGTGCAGCCCATTGTAATGTGCATGTATGAGTGTGAGATCTGTGCTGAGCTGTTCCCATGTGTGTATGATCCATAGCACAGGTTAATCCCATCCATATGATAAGAGGGAATGGAAGTCTGGTTAATCCGCCCTAGTCATGAACTCAGCAGTAAGGAGGAATGTTGCAGTCATCGCTTCTAAAAGTTATACTGTGATAATCTTCAGCTGTACAGTTGCTTGCTAACAGATTTATGCTGAGCCATAACGTGTGTGTGTGCATGTGTGTGTGAGGGAGAGAAAACATGCAATAACTTTTATTTTCTTTGGCTGAGTATTACTTGACGTTTATTATTTACAGGAAAACAAAACTTCTGGGCCAAATCTCCCATAATTAGGCCATTTTCTGTAATATATGTTTCGGCAGAGACTTGAGGATTTGAAAAACGTCTTGCAGATTTTTTGCACAACCGTGACCAAGCACACACAGTTTTATACGTGTGTGTGTGCGTGAGTGAGACTTGTCGACCAGGTGATAAAAGCCTTGCTTGTCATTAACTGTCATAAAGAGTCACCAAGCACCAAGGGCAGAGCGACCTAACATGAAGGTGTGCGTGTGTGTGTATGTTTGCATTGCGGGGGATTCCACATTACCTCATTGTGTCACGAATCAAGGAAAATCAAGGATGGTTGTGTCTATAAAAGCTTGTTTGCGTGAGGTGATTGTGTGTCTGCAAAAAGAGGCGGTGTCGAGATAATCAGACTGAGTGTGTCCACAGTGTGTGTGCGTGCTTGCGTGTGTGTGTATGTAGCTATAACGTGTCAGACAGCCTGTGCCATGAATCAGTGGGGCGAGGTCTGACTGGGTCGCTCTGCCTCTTATTACCCAGTCTGCCTTTATCTCTCCATCTTTTTCCCCCTCTACACCTCTTCCTTTTGTATCTCTGCCATTGTTCTGCGCACTGACTTTCATCCTCTCCGTTTCCTTTTTTCACCCTTCTTTAACCCCCTTTCTTTCTCTTTCTTTGTATCTCTTTTTCATTCTTCAATTGTCCCCTGAGGGCCTAAAGAGGTGTAAGAGATGTGGAAATGTGTGTGCTATGCCTCTGCAGTCAAGCAGTATCCCTTTCACCCTTTCTTGTGTTTTTCCCTTTTTTCATATCAGCTCTTCTCTTTTAAGAGTGCCACTAAGAGCTATTTTTAATGTCAAAGTCATTTATCTTCCCATCCTACCCTGTTTCTTTCACACTTTGTACCCTGGGAAGAGTTTTAAAAATTTCCAAGTGGTTTAAAAGGACTAAGGGAGAGGACACCCTGAACTATGAGCTTAATGATCTGCTGCAGAGGAGGACAGAGACACACTCTAACAGGAACAATCCAGGACACGCAGGAGACGACAGAGAACATTTCTTTCTGTTCTCTCTCAGTGTGTGTGTGTGTGAGTGTGTGTGGTTGACTTTGTGCCATTTGCTGCCTCAAGAGCTTAAAAACAAAAATCAAATGAAGCACATTTAAGCAGATAACTGGAAAGTGAATAGCTCTAACACAAGAAAATATCACTAACCCATGACATTAAGCTAGTGTGTGTGAGAGAGGAGAGGCCTTCGTCAGCAGATTTGGTTGACTGACTGACTTATCAAGGCGTGACTGGATGAAGATTGCCTGTGTGCATGAATCTGTCGAAAGAATGTGTGTGTGTGAGTGTACAGGAGTGAGCAAGCGCCCATGGTTTTTTTCCTAGCCTGTGACGTTCACAATAGCATGACTGATGCTGGTATGCGGGTTCGTGTGTGTGCAGCCGTGAGAAAGTTTGAAGTTGTGCGTGCGTGCGTGCGTGCGTGCGTGCGTGCGTGCGTGCGTGCGTGCGTGCCTGTGTGTGTGAGAGCTAAAGGCAGTGTGAGGGATTAGCAGTCACTTTAACGGTGCTGTTTGTTTTCTTAACCCTTATTTAATAAGGGAAAGGTTTTGATGAGCGCACTTTTTTTCCAGCGACACCTTGCTCCCATGTTCAGCCCGGATCCACGTGCGAGCTTCCCAGTACAAAAACAGTGCAGGTTTGGTGCATTTTCTGTGCCACCTGCTTTGCAGGGCCGTCTTTTTCACGATTAGTTTCAAAGACCCCAGTTAAAGTCCACCTGAAGTCTAGAGTAACTAGCTCTCGTATTGTGATGTATTTCTGGTATAAACAGGATATACTGGCATGATGAAACATTGGGAGGAACTTGACAGGAACATTAAAAAGTGGCACTTATGATAACAAAAATGGAAGAATACTGAGATAGAGGCTAATGTTAGCCTAACTTTAGTCTGTAATCACACGTGCCAACTTGGGTGTGACACACACGCATTTGCCCTTTTTTTACACACAGTCTCGCTACACCCCCTAAATTCTTATGCATTCAAATCCAGAACCTGAAAAATAAATAAATAAGGCACTCGTGAACAGAAGGGGAGGTCTTTCAAGCTACCAATAACGTCATTTAGACTTCCTTCAGAATTTTTTAGAATAAAAGCACAAAGACCTCTCTGCCTGACAACTGCTTAGTTACTTACAACTACTTAGTTTGAAAGTAAATCGCTAAGCTGCAAGAGAATGGTCTCATGTCACAATGTCGGATGGCTTAATGTATACATTTCATACTTAATTTAGGACAAGTGATGAGTGTAGGCCTACCATTGGTCGAAATTGCTCTGGGCAAGATGACGAGAGTCACGTGTCATTTTATTTAACAGGAAGAAAATGTGATTTTGTTTTGATATAAAAATACAAAGAAACAGATTTTTTGCCTTTTTTGTGGCTCATATAGTTCAACAAGGGAACAGTAAGCCCAGGGATGTGATATAAAAGAATGAAAAAGACATTTTTCATTTCAGGTAGACTTTAGACCGGCGGATTTTAATTTTTTAAGAGCCCAAACTGGTGTAGGAGTGAGGGAGGGAAAAGGACTGTGTGAAATCATGGCTGACCTCTCTGAAGATCTGTCTGCCATGTCTGTGAGTGAGTGTGTGTGTGTGTGTGTGTGTGTGTGTGTGTGTGTGTGTGTGAGTTTGTCTAATGTATCCATACAAGAGGGAAAGGCCACTTGAGGTGGAGGTTAATGTGACAAGGTTTACATAACTTCCTCATAGTAGAGTGAAAATGTGTGTGTGTGTGTGTGTGTGTGTGTGTGTGTGTGTGTGTGTGTGTGTGTGTGTGTGTGTGTGTGTGTGTGTGTGTGCGCATCATCAGTCACCCATGAGTTCACACACAGAAGCTCTTGTCATCATGATGTACTGTTGCAGGCATCAAGTGTTCTGTACTTGGAGACAGAGAGAGTAAAAGAGAGGCTTATGCAGGTGCAGTCAGAGTAGTTCCTTTTTCAGACAGTAAGTACAGAGAACAGAGATGTGTGGAGAGACATAAAGAAGCAGTGAAACAGGGAACAGAGCAGACAAATGACAGAACAAATTTAGACACAATTAATAAAACAAAGTGAGCAGAAGAGAAGATGCTGACAAGAGGTGAAATAAAGGACATGCTGGTTTCACAGCTAATTTGTTTCTGCTGCCATCGTCCTTTCTCTTCTGTTTCTCTCTTCTAGTTCTGCCTTCGGTAGTCAAATTTAATTCTCAGTTTCCATTATGTACGTGATGGAAGTTTCTGTAATAAGAATAGGAATTAACAACCGAAAGAGTCTTTTAGGAGTTTTATACATTTGCAAGGAGGCCCCTCAACCAACAGCATGGAATGCTGCAGGCTGAGAGAGCAAAGCAGACAGTCTTCATGGTCAGTCTTATAACCAGCGGACAGAACAGTTGGCTTTACATGAATTTACCTGCTGTCCTCTGTCTGACAAGTCAGGTCCCATCGAAGACATACTCTCAAAGTATACATTTGTTGGCCAATAACTGGCCAGTAGCTCAAGCAAGTCAAAATAGAAACAAAGGTTGAAATAGAAGATGATGGATTTTTTCCGGCACTGTATGAAATGGAAACAAGCTGAAATACTGTTCAAACACGATAACTTGTGGACAGCTGCATTATCTACCTGCAGTGTGTTTGTGATAATCTGGTGATCTGATAAACAGTTAGTCACCCCCGAGTTGCTGTTTTGCTTCTGCACGTGCTCAGTGCATAAAATCCTTTTTCACTTCCTCTTACAGATATTCAGTCACCCAGTGACTTAGCAGAAACACAGACTATAAATAATAGGGTGTATAATTAGTATTTGTATCTGTGTGCGTAAATGTTTTTTGGGAAATTACTCAGCTGCTCTTAATACCGCCTTCCTGACCATAACTGATGGGTGTGTGCACGTGTGTGCCTGTAACTCCAGTGACAGATAATTACCCTTACAGAAGATGAAACTGAATATTTAATATGAGGCTTTTCCTTTCCTAATGAGTAATAATAACTCATCAGGTTCAAATATTTTCTCTGAGCCTTTCAAGGTTTTAGATTGAAAAGATTTAAGGGCTGTAATTTTATATGCCATATTGAGACAAACCTGAGGCAGAATACAACTTCTGCTTTACACAAACACACAGACACATCTCTAGACAGACACACACTCACAGTTGTCTAGCCTTTGACATTACATCCAATCAATTTCCTGGCAAAAATCAATGATCCCATTAACGCTGTTATGCTGTTTACATGTTTTGGTTTTTTGGGGTGGGGGTGGGGGTGGGGGTTACCTCTGTGTGTGTGTGTGTCTTGCAAGGTTTGCATGTCTCTGTGCGTATGTGGTGTATATGCATGTGTGTATGACTGTGTGCGTCTGCCTCTGTCTGTCTGCTGTCCGTGGCATAGCGTGCCAGTGCACGATGCCCACATTTGTGTGAGTGGTATGTCTGACCCAGAAAGGATTTGCCAGAGGCCCTATGGAGAACTAATGTAGAGAGACTGATGCACAAAAAACACACAGACACACACGTAATGGGGCTTTGACCCACGCTTGGCGAGACAGAGAGAGGGGTTATGGGAGGTTGTGTGCACATAATAAGATTATGCATTTCCAACATTTATTTATGTAGCAGATGCTAACATGAGCCGCTGCTAGCATTACAGCATGTTACAAAGTCATTGTTTATAGCTGAATGTGACTGATTACTTCTCTGTGAAGTTAAATGTCAGCGTCACAAAGGGGAGCAGCAAAGCTTTAAAGAAATGGCTCAACAGTTTTCAAATTTTTTGCCAAGAGTTGGATGGGAAGATTAATGCCCCTTGTATGTCTGAATGCTAGATATACAGCTACAAGTAGCAGCAGCTAGTTAGCTTAGCAAAAAGATTGGAAACAGGTTGAAACAGTTAGCCTGGTTCTGTACAGTGGTAACAAAATCTTGCTACGGTAAAGCTCTCTTGATAACACATTATATGAACACAATATAGGCTAAGTAAGCTAGCCAGCTAAGCTAAACACCTGCTATACGCTTCATAGTTACTCTACATGAGAGTAGTGTCAATCCTTTCATTTAACGTGAGGCAACAAACTTATGACCATGCCATCATTCTCACATAAACAGCAGGAATAGCTTTGTGTGAAAGTCTTGCTGTGACATTTCAATCTAAACAGAATTTCTCAGGCTTAAAGCTGTCAAAAAAGTTAAGTGAATCCTTGTGATACTTATAGTTTCAGTGTGTTTTAGTAAAATGTTTTGATCATGTAGGCTATTTTTTCTGCTGTTTCTATTCTCTGCATGTTTACATGTGGCTTATAAGTCAAGTAGTTGCTGTCACACTGTGTGACTCATACTGGGTGAGCAATTAGAGGTTTGGTCTTCTTGCTCCAAGGCACTCTGGTTAAATTAAGGCTTAATCAGCAGCTGCATAACCTGACATGTGGCTTTAACCATTGAACAACAAGGTCACTGTGCCACAGTAACATGTTAGCCAACTGTGAACGTGTAACATGTTTTTTTATGCTAAGTGCAGTAGTTACTTATTGTTTTTTTTTACAAAAATTCTTACTTTGTGTTTTAGGGGTCGAGTGTTTTCCTTAGACTTCGGGGCAATGCGAGTGTGTGACCTGGAGTTCGACCGTGTTCGACGACTGACCACCCCCGCCAGCCCTCTACCCGTACCCGCAACGAATCCTAACCCAAACCCCAGCTGTCACACAGTGTGGAAGTACTACTGCAGAGACAACTTTGGCTGGAGGGAATACTCTGAGGTGAGCCACTTTTGTGTGTGTTTGGTTGCGTGCACACTCTATGAACATGAGGCCAGACACATTAACTTTGCCCATACAAATCAATCGTCTAGCCACTGTGATGGGATTGATTTAAACCCACTAAAACATGCACATACACACCTAAACACCCCTTGTCACACAGTTGTATCCAGCCAGTTGCAGTTTATGACAACAAATCAGTCAAGATTAGATATTTTATGGCCATGTGAGTTTATGTCTAAACATGAAACTCGTGATCAGCTCAGCTTATTGTTATCTGAACGTTACACCACACATTTGCTGATGTTTCCCGGTCCTAAATCTTCCTTCCTTCTTCCTCTGAATGAGAATGCAGAACAGTCAACCTTATAATATGAAAAACAAACTATCTGAAAGCTTTAACTCTTCTTCATATCTTTGTCTACCTCTTCCTCCTCCTCCTCCTCCTCTGCCTGTCTTTTCTTTATTCCACCTCTTCTCCCCTGCAGCCGGTGGTGAAGCTCATAGAGGAGGCGAGTTCGAGGGGTCTTAAGGAGGTGCGATTTATTACGCTCCAAAACCAATATATCCTCAACATCAGGGAGGGCTTCCAGCAGAACGCAGTCTTCGGGTTCAGACGTCAGATCAAGAAGCGGCCCATGTTCATGTCCTCTGTGATGCTTACACCCCACCTACAGTAAGTACAGACAGACCCCCTCTGCTCTTAAAATAAGGTGGTGAGCACAGTTTGAGGTCCAGCCTGGATGTTACTGATCTTGTCTGCTAGCTATGCATGCAGGTGGTTCTGGGTATGGTGTTGTTGGTCTGTCTCTTTGTAAATTAATAATATATTATGATTACATTTTTAATGGAATCCTTTCTATTTGATCCAGGCCAAAGTTTTAATGCGTCTAAAACTTTGGTGTTTAACTTAATATCTACTGCACATTGTGTTTCTTTTAATTAGCAACATTAGCATGGTAACATGCCAAAGTAAGATGGTCAACATGGCAAACATTTTAACTGCTATACACCATCATGCTATCATTTTTATTATGTGCTTGTTAGCATGCTGCAATTTTAAACACGCGTAGTGTTGTTATATGGAAGCTATTTGGATGCAAAAAAAAGGATTGTTTCTGAGCAGGTTTTTATCCTCTGTGACGGAGAACAAAACATTCTGTTAAGCACAAGGGTTCAGAATTACAGCTAATTAACGGTAAGACAAAGTGTCAAGAACAGTCAGTCCTCAGTCAAAGGCAAAGGTCATTCACCTTGTTGATATTTCTTCTTTGTCTCCATCCTTCACTTCATCCTGCGAGTTCCCATTGTACTCTCTGGCAGAGCCCCGTCGATCATTAAGCATCCAGATCTCAACCTTGTTACAGAACATTTTGTATTTTGGATATAAAGACCCATCGACTATTAGAACAAAGTCCTCCATTTTGCTTGGAGTACTTGACAAAAAATGCACAGTAACACACACACAAAAGCACACAAAGCTGGCTCTTCAGTATGTGATACATTGTCTCCCTGTGGCTCTCTATGTTCTGTTAGCGTTCTGAGTCCTTGTTTGAAGACTGGCAGGCACACAGAGGTCGTACTCTGTACACAATGCTAATGTCGCAGTCAAGGCTGCGTACCAGAAAACCTCTGAACACTGCAC
>JAQLOL010000024.1:10218741-10229927 GCA_029783665.1 Naso thynnoides
TCCTCCTCCTCCTCCTCCTCATCATCATCATCATCATCATCCATGGATCTCTCCACGTCGCATCCTCTCTCACCAACAACCACCAACCCACCCAGCCTTTTTCCAGAAACATGGCTGCCCATGACGATGAGCCAGGACTTCCTGCAGGTGCCAGTCTCACGTGAAGACCGCAGCTACCGGACAGTGTACAGCCTTTTCCACAAGACGGTGTCGGAGACAAAGTTCAGGATCATCAAGATCCAGCGTGTGCAGAACCCTTTCCTCTGGGAGAAGTACAAGAGGTGATTCAAATTAGCACATTTTTTTAAAGCACTTCCTCATTGCTGCTGTTATAATCTATTAATCTAACCTCAGAATCGTGAGTCATTTCAAATACACGCAACCAGCACCCGTGATAGCATGTCAAAAACAGAGGGAACATTCCTCTCAGGATCATCAGATTCATGAGTCTCAAGTTCTTTGATCTCTTTTCTTTCCTTAACATGCTGTATGCTGTTTCTGTGGTACATGCCTTTGACGCACTTGTGGTTGTTGTATTGACTTAATTCCTCCTGAAATGATCACACACTGCTATCTCATGAGAAAAATGTGATTCTTAAGTTGGAAACAGTTTGTTTGATATTAACTTGCTTTTGCAGTCAAGAGATTTGAGCACCCTTGGGGGCTTATTTAGGTCACAAGCATAGAAATAAGTATTTCATATCAAGTCATTTATGTTTATATAACATATGAACTCAAAGTGGTGTTTGTACTAAAATATTAGTGCGGTGTGGTTTCTGTTGTCTTAAATTATTTGCTTCCTCTTTTGCCCTAGTTAATCATATTTTGC
The DNA here is from genome assembly GCA_029783665.1 of Naso thynnoides. Classification (NCBI taxonomy): domain Eukaryota; kingdom Metazoa; phylum Chordata; class Actinopteri; order Acanthuriformes; family Acanthuridae; genus Naso; species Naso thynnoides. The sequence goes on from JAQLOL010000024.1 coordinate 10,219,571, forward strand.
TGTTGCGAAACAAAAAAAAACTCAGGAATATTTCAGAAAGCACAGCTGCATATTTACTTGCAGACAGAACAAGAACTCTTCTTTGCAAAAAGAGTGAGTGAGAAACCGCGTGAGAAGAGGAAGGAAAAAAAAGAAGAAAATAGGGCAAACAGAACCAGCTGTGTGGGACGGCACTAGTGTGTGAACACGGAGGATGTTGAGATGTTTGGTGATGAGGATGTTGCTTTTGAGAACACAGTGGGCTAACCACTGTGGTTAGAACAAGGCAGGTCCTATCAGCTGTGACAGTTAAACTCTCCCACACTGACTGGTACCGCATGGTTTCACAATGACTGACGGTGTGTGTTTGAGTGTGTGAGCGTGTCATGCTCTTTCTGAAAGTGACGCCACCCATTCTCTTCATGTCGCTTTTAATTCCTTTCCAACACTCAGGTCGTGAGAGTTGAACCATAACTGCGTGTTTGCGTGTTTGTGAGTTTAGCAGGAAGCAGAGCAGCGTCAGTTCAAAATTTTCAGATAAGATTTATTGTAGTAAGTTGTGTGTTTGTGTGCATGTGTGTGTGCTTGTGCACGCTTGCTTGGATGCGTGCATGAGCAGTCTTTGTCAGGTCACAAGCTGCCGGGGCGCGGGAGGTCATTCCCAGGTCACAGCCTCTCTGTCTCTGAGACGCTTTCGCCTCTGCATGCCTGATTGATCCACTCAGTTCATCAGACAGGCTGTGTGTGTGTGTGTGTGTGTGTGTTTGCCTGTGTGCTGCTCAAGTAAACGGATTAGGTCGATGTTCTTCTTTGGTTTTAGAGCAAACAAGGCTTTGATCACATCTTTTGAATAGAAATAGTATAATAGCTCTCAGCTTTTTACTAATTCATCACCTGAGAGACATTTTGTCTTTGTGCATCAGCCTGTTCACATGAACAATGAACAGTACAGAGGCTTGTTTTTTGTCTTGTCTATCAACATACTCCTATGAAATAATAAACCCTGAACACAAAAAACAGTTGATTCATCATCAGATCCCATCTCACTTCCCTCCTCTCTCTGCCCTAACAGGAAGAAGGAGTACATGTCGAGGCGTATGTCTGAGATGGACCGGCTGCTGAGCGAGCGCCACCTCTTCCACGGTACCTCTGCCGACGTGGTGGAGGGCATCTGCAAGCACAACTTCGACCCCCGAGTCTGCGGCAAACATGCCACCATGTTCGGCCAGGGCTCCTACTTTGCTCGCAAGGCTGTCTACTCCCACAACTTCTCCAAGCGCTCGCCCAAAGGAGTCCACTGCATGTTCCTGGCCAAAGTCCTGACTGGCAGGTGTGTGTGGGCGCTGTAGTTAACAAGTTGACAGTGGGAATGTTTTTAGTATCTTTGGTAACGGATGGGATATTTCTCTGCGCTTCCTACTTTGTTTTATGTAGCACCAAATTAAAATAGAAGTTACCAATGGATGCTTTCAATATAGAGAAAGTCCAAATCATATTCTTTAACCCTATCTGCTAATTTTATTTATATATATGCACCTGTTGTTTTCTCCTTTTTTCTCTCTTTCAACGCTCACCCACAGTCCAGCCCACAATACTTCTCGTTTCTTAGGATGGCAAAAAAATGACAGGCCCTACTCTGCCTCTGATTGACTTGACCTGGTATTCAAGCCAATCTCACTCCTTGTGCCTAAACTTTACCAATGCAACCTACAAAGGCAAAGAGCACTAGCCAATCAGAGGCTGATTAGGGCAGGTCATTCCTTCAGCCAGCCTTGTTCAGTTTTCTATTCCAAAAATTGGTTGAATAAAATATGTGAAGACTGGTAAAATATGACTCCTTTAACTTGTTTGCTTGCTCATTTCCACATGCCACGAAGCGTTCCTCCCCATTTATTTACAACAGTGCATGCAATAACCCAATGCAACCACAGATATTAAGGCAATACCTTGCTGTTGCTTCTTGATGAATTTTCTTTTGGTGTAAGTTTTATATTTTGTCAGTGTTTCAGTTGTGTAACTTAGCAAGGAGACAATGTTTTAGTTGATATATTAGCTAGAAGTGACAAGTGAAGTTTCTAAGTGTTTTTAAACTGCTAAATTTAGGCTTAATGTATCCAGTTTCTATTTGGGTTACATGTTTTAGTGTCTCTGAAAGAAGTGTCAGTGGTGTGTTTTAGAAGTATGTTGCCTCCAGCACACACAGTACCGCTGGTCAAACAGCCCCTTTTTCTGAGCCGTCACGATCTCACTCTTTTAAATTAAATGTGCAGAACACATGAGCGTCAATTTGGATCATGGAAATCTTGAGGTTCTTTTCCATAAATCCATTGTTCAGCCACACTGCACATCATGCTACTCCCATTCCTTACAATGCCATTCAAATCTAGAGCCTCACATGTAAAACAGCTGATTTGGCTGAACCCATCAGACATCACCAGCGTCGTTTTGCTGCTGTAGACAGTCTGTGGTGCGCTCAGAAGATGTTGTCTAGTGTGGTGGTTTGGAAACACGCCAGAAACCCCCCCAACAAACTCTCCCCAATCTGTTCGCCGGCATAGACGGAGACATTGGTGGGATACAGACCAATAAAGAGGTTGTCTGTGCAGTGTGGTCATCTTTCCTCTCTGAAATCTATCTGGCAGACAAACTTTTCAATGCCTCTACCCACTGCTATTGTCTGTAGCTGAATGCTCTTATTTTAATATGTTTTATTTATGACCCTGGAGGAAGCGGAACAAAAATTGATGGATTACGGGTCTTTAGGGCTTGCAATGAATATTTAAGAGAGGAAAAACAATAGGGTTACAATGTGCTGGCTCATTTCCTATGCATACAGCACATCCATTTCATGCACTTACAGAGGAGCAGCATGATGTAATTGTTCAATGTAGAGTCTTCTTTTACATAGTAAATTATTCCTCTGTTAATTTGTGCTGGGCTAAGTTTAGCTAACCTGTCCTAAGTGGAAATCTATCAGCTATCTTTTTTTCTTCACTAAATAGTCCCATCCACATAACTAACCTTGTCCCTGTCCTCTTTGTCTGCACAGGTTTACTGTAGGAAATCCCTCCATGCGGAGACCTCCACCCATCAACCCTCGTGACCCCTCCAGTGACCTTTTTGACTCCTGTGTGGACAACTGGGTGGACCCCCAGATCTATGTCATCTTCAACGATGACCAGAGCTACCCTTACTTTATCATTCACTACGAGGAGGTACCCAGCACTGTCGCCGTCTAAGCCTGATCAGACCTGGTTCTGTCTGTATTTGCACACACTGCTCAAGTTTGTTTTAGTCTGTTAAGGTGCTGGATGGGTGGAGTTTTCATCTTAAGATATAAAGAAACAACAGTTAAATTGGCAACAGTTGCTTTGACCAACTCTATTTGGAATCCACAAACTTCACCCATCTGCTGCTCCAGTCAGGTTTAACAGTCTGTGAGACATGTTTGCAAATACTCAGTGATTCAGGTCTGCAGCCAACTGGATCCTACTGGATTGCAGTAAGGAACAACAGACTGGTCCAGACTGGATTAAACTGGACAAAACTGGACTAGCAAAAGGACAACAACTGTTTCATCCAACGTTCAGACATGGATGGTAACTGACAACAGCTGTGCCCACAGCAGACATGACTGGACTCATATACCATGCTCTGTTATCTAGTATGAACAGAATCGGACACAAAAGGATTTTATCTACCTTACTGATCTGGAGCAGATGCAGGAAAAACCAGACTAAGTCCTTCTGTCATATTGACTTAGTTGTATGGCTGTAAATGAACTGAGTTCCACACCAGGACAAACGCTGTAGTAGACAGTAAGCATCCTGTCAGTACTGTGAATGACCAACTAGCCGTATTATTTTGAGAAAGCAGCAACAAACCAATCAAACACTTCCATAAACAAACTATGGCACAACACTGACCCCTGTCATTTTCTTACAGAAATCATCGTGAGTGTTTACCCAACCAATGGCCCATACTTTTTTTTTTTTTTCAAATCTATGTGCTGCGTGTTTGATTCTTTTGATTTAGTGGACATAAATCTTGTGGCCTCTTCAAACAGACAACGGACATGAGTTTCAGTGGGACTTTTACAAATGGACATCCACATATTGTAAACCTCCAGGCAGAGGTTTCACATGAAGCCAGTGCTGTTACCGGTTGGCGTTTTTTGCCTTTGCGCCCACCGCTTTAGTTCTTCGCAGGGAATTGAAGAGTGTGCAGTTTCACGCTGAGACTCCATGCTGTGGCTGCAGTGGCGGCAGCGGCGCTGTAGCGTTTTGTCAGCAAACCCCCTGAAACTCATCTCTCTTGGACCGCTCTCTCACTGAGAGACAGTAGACATGTTTTATTGCGACAAACTGTACAGACGTTCTCTTTGTTTATATTTGAACTGTGTGCCTTTTGTTCATAAAAATTTTATTTATGTTAGTTTAATGTAACATTGATTAAATAAAGAATCTAAAAGAAAAATGATTAGTTGTTTAGCTTGTGTTTTATTCACGTCATGTTGATGCTGTTGATGAATCGTTAATGTTTTTTGTTGGGGTTTTTTTGTTGTTTTTTTTGTGGGGGTTTTTGCTAACCTCCCTGCTTGATGTTCCTGTAGAGAACACAGATGAGCAGCAGTTATACTTTAAACGGAAAGAGTAGTATGACATTTTTTGAAATATGCTTATTTGCTAACTTGCCCAGACTTAGATGACAAGAGTTATACAACTCTCATGTCTGGGTTGTTGATATGAAGCAAGAGGCAGGAGACAGTTAGCTTAGCTTAGTATAAAACTTGGATGCTCGCTACAGGTATCTTGTCCAAAGCAAAATCTCCCGACCAAAACCTGTTTAGCTCACTAATTAACATGTTATCTGCATGGTTTCAAAATAACCTGTTCTCATTTTACAGGTGTTTATGTGTGGCATTCTTTAAGTTAGCATAACCAAACCAGTTGGCTAACTAGTCCTGTAAAGTAACTTCGTGTAACATCAAATTAATATTAATTATTAATAATAATAATGACAAATTTTTGGACTAATTTTTGTGTGGGTTAATCATGCAAGGTACAGTGTGTTAATAAGCTTTGAGAGGTGCCTGTGGATGCATGCATGCATGCATGATTCATTTACTGGAAAAGGCCAAAATGTTTCTTTTTGTTACATATTTAGGCTACGCTAAGCTAACTGGCTCCAGCTGCATTTTTGCCATACAGATGTAAGAATGGTGTCAATCTTTTTGTCTAACTCTTGGAAAGAAACAAGTTATGGGTACAAAAAAACTTAAGAACTTTTCATTATGCATTGAGTGAGGTAGCTGTACTTAGTATAACTGCCACACGCTGTTGATGGCACTGCTGGTCTCAGTAAGAGCCACAAAATATTTCACAGTGGTTTTCAGAGAATTTTGTCCATCTGATTATTTGTTCTTGTCTTGGTCTGATGTTCTTAAAATCAGAAAGGAATTCTCCCATGCTCAGCCTTTCCTCTCCCCCTGTCTGCACCCCCCTCCTGTCCCCAGCAGCGTATTATCTGAGCGCCATGTCTAATGTGGTCCAGAGGGAGGCTGGCGTAGGTAGCTGTCTGTCCCAGCCCAAAGACAGCTCACACGAGGCACAGCAGAATCAAACTACACCTCCTCTCCTTCTCTGCAGCTCATTCACATATCATTTTTCAGACAAACTTCTCCCTACTCGTCGTATCTTTCACCTCATCTCTTGTCTGTCTTGGCCTAATCCTTTTATCTCATCTTCCTTTCTCTCGATCTGGCTTGTTCTTGTTGATGTTTTATTTAGTTTCCAGAGCCATAGTTACCATGGAGCACAATAAGGTTGTGTCCAAGGGGTTAGTTAGGACATTGTGGCATGAGTTAGATAAAAAGATCTCACAAATGAAGCCAAAGCCAAAGCCAAAAGCTGGTATGAGGTTAAAACAGCTGGCTGAGCTCTGTCCAAAGGTAACAAAATCTACCTACTAGCACCTCTGCAGCTCACTTATAATCAAGTTAGATCTTGTCTGTTTACTTTGTGCAAAAAAGTATATGTAAAAATGAGGAATTGTGTTCTGAGAATCTTAAAGTCAAACTGTATCTTGCAGTAGGGACACAGCAAGTATGAGCCACCATGTTCGCCAGTCTGAATTTATTTTTCTTGGCTTTTGTGTGTTGACTGTGTCCAAACGAATCCGCTGTGTGATCTATCTGTTAACTAACGTTAGCCTGTAAGGTTACATGATGAGTCATGTTGAATACTGACAGGACATTACAAATGGCTTGGGGTTATTGACAAAGCTATGGTTAAGGCTACTTAAAATAGTGTCAGATAGGGAAGCTGCTGATGAGGTTTGTGTGTTTGATAAGCAGTGTGGAGACTGCAGGCAGGGGTGTAGATGGAGGTCGACACTACTTAGGTCCTTGCATATTACAGGAGGACAAAATACATTTACACTTAAGCCAATGTAAGGTTAAGGGGATTTTTTTTAATGGAAAAAAACATCAAAATATGCAATTTTGATGACCAGAAATACTTTTAGTGAGTTAATCAATGCCTGAGGAAGAACTTCAAATATGACAACTTTTACACCCAAAAAATACATAAAAAGGCCTAATTAATCCACAGCAACTAGCCCCTAGAATTTTGTGGAGGAATAATTTCAATTGGGATGGCATAATTTGCAATTTAGTGAGATAAAACAAAATGAATTATAGATAAAAACCAAATTAAAAAAATATATATTTAAAAAGAAAACTTTTCGGTTTCTGATCAAAAATAAGTAAGAGTATTGGGGCATTTCGTTATATGTGTACTGAGTTGTTACAGTATAATCCTGGTTTTGGCCCTGTTTCCCTTAAAACCGAACACCTGGTTTGAACCCTTAAGATAAAAAAGTACTGTCTTATGGAAAGTGAGCAGTAGAGCTGAAAATGAATTTGTAGACTTTTTAAAATGAATTCTTAGAAAAATGCCAGGAAGTGTAGTTGTAACAAGATGAAACATCACAATGATTGACTCTCTATGTAAGTATCTTGATTTTTCATCCATCAGCACATTTCTCCAAGCTACTCCCATTTCCTTTCTCTGCAAGTGCACCCGTCTGTCTCTTCCTCCCTCAGACCACTCTTTGGTCTGCCTCGTGCTGAGCTTCATTTTTTTGGCAGAGGAGAGGGGAGCAGGAGAGATAAGGGTGGTGGTGGGGGATAGAGAGGGATAGACAGAGGGAGGAGGAGGAGGAGGAGTTATTTTGCTCTCTTCGTGCCTCCTCGCTGATCTGTGTGCCTGTCTGCTCTCTCATGTGTATGCAAGATCGCACAAGTTGCCCTCTATTTGCCCCCATCTCTTTCTGTCTCCCACTCCCTCTTAATCTCTCTCACAGCATTTCGTTTTCTGTCCACCTTTTTCCATCTTGCCCCCTCTCATCAACTCTTAACAGCTTAAAAATCCTTTTGCCCTCTCATCTTAATCATTCTACCTCCTCCCTCTCTCTCTCTCACTCTCTCTGTCTCTGTGAGTCATGCAGCGGGCACTGGCTGGGTTTGTTTGCCTGACTGCCCTCCAGGAATTGCTGCTGGCACACAGAAAGCACTACTTTGTAGACCTGCTGGCTGGGGGTTAGGAGAGGAGAGTCAGAGAAAGAGAACGAGGGAAGATGTGGCGGCAGGATGGAGGGGATGAAAGAGACAAGGGGAGCACATGGGGGAGAAGAGGGACAGAGGAGGGATGAGGCTGCAGAAAGGAGCATGCGTCTGTGTGAGGAAGATAAAGGCATCCTGAGAGTGAAGTATAGCCTTCGTAAGAGCAGCAACGGAACTTTGAATTATTTAAAGGAGTCAAGATTATTGTGTATGATGTTTGATGCAGTCCAACAGTGACCATGTTGTTATGCCATACATTGCTGCTTGCTCCTCTAGAGTAGGACTCTGAATGTAGAACAGGCTCCTAAAACAGATACAAATCATTTTGGTTGCATTTATAATTAATTTCGGTCTCACTGTTCATTAGATTCAAATGTTTCTTTACATTAGATTCAAACTTTCCAATCTAAATTATTCAGAGTATAAAAAAGTGTTTTCTTTGCAGAGATATGAGACGGTTAAACACCCCCATCCTGATTTGCAACATGCAGTTTTGCAATGATTGAGCGTGAGCGAAAATTGCCCTTGCTGATTTTTCAATCGAGGCTTGTTATAGACTTGTAGTGCTATTTGAACCTCCAACGGATCATGCAGTTACCAAGAAAAGCAGCAGAACATTATGGCTGTTAATCTGCTGCACCCTGTGGAACCAACAAGACTCATCATCTATCTGCAGGAGGCACTCAGAGACTCATTCAGACGTAAACTCTGCATCAAACCACAAAGCTGAAATTCACTTCTGAAAATCTCACATTTAAAAGAGATACCTGAAGTGAATCATTCAGTGTTAGGAAACTGCTAAGGGTTTTATTTTAAATATCATTTTTTTGTGAGTAAGTGTTGGATGTGTTTTTGTGCAAACAGTTAAGTATTGCATTTGAGAACTTTTTCTTTCTTCAGATTTTAAATGTCTAATTTTAAATATGATGTTTTATTCTTTTCTGTAGTTTTCTGCTGTTTTTTCAAACACTCTGCTCTCCTGACCTCCCCTCTGCTGCTTTGCTCTACTCAGCCAAAACTCTCCAGCCCCGTGCTTCCGGCTTAAGCTTTTTCATATTGCTCTAATATCTCTGTCACTCACACACATGCCAGCATGCAAGCAGACACGCAGACACGTACACACGCACGCGGGAGCTTGCATACATGTGTTTACTTTTTCACACACACACATGTATCTGGAAATGTCTAAGCTTTGGTCTGTATTAACCCAATATCTCGCTCCTCTTCTTCTCTCACACGCATGACCACATGAACACACTGTTGTGCGTGCACACATGTATGCACGCATGCACAAAGATACACACACTTCCTGCATTAAGCCCTGGTCCATATTGCTCCAACGATGCCCAGCTGCAACCAATGAACATTCCAATTGCTGCTTTTTTTCCCTCCCTCCCTCTCTATCATTTCAAATTTCAACTCTAAGCCTTTAAGAGAGGCAGCAGCCAAATATGGTCAGGCTTGTGTCGTGAACTTTGCATGACCTTCTAAAGCGGCACAGAGATCATGACCTTTAAGACCCTGCCTGAGGCTGAGCTTTAGGCACCGTTTGGCATGACCACAGACACAAGTCAGATGTGCATGTGCCTATATGCACGCTGTCGTGGGTAAGTGCAAGAGAGAGTTCATGACTCGTGATTTGATAAGTATGTCGGACGGTTTAGTGGTTCATTTGACTGTCTACTCATCCTTTATGTCATCCTAATAGCCTCCAACATGTTTTTTTCTCTGCTCAAATTTCTTGTTCCTGTAAGAACTCAAATCATACATTACAGAGTAATAATTTCCCTCCAGCCAGCCAGTTTCATTTCTAAACAGGTGGCGCAATGTGACAAGTAACTGTTCAAACATTCAGTTTTCTCTTTCACAAGATGTGGTGACAGCAGTCCCCACAATGAAGCGTATTTTTGTGAAAAATGAGGTGGAATTGGATGGAGCTAGAATTTCCCTGAATGCCTCAGATGGTGTTACATCTTGTTTTTGCCACCTGAAACTACATAAAGTAGTTGGCATCACTGGTGCTTGTGCCAAGATGTGGAAATGGAAACAATGATGATGCCAAAACTCCTCTAAGCCACCACAGTTTGACTGACATTTCATTTTGGTACATTCCCCTCTCAAACTGTGGCAAGCACTGTTATGATGAGGCATGGGGTAGCCAGACATGTGCAGGTGTAAAAATCCACCTGTGACATGTGACATACTGCTTTTTCATCTGTGGTTGACCTGAGTGAAATTTAAGCCTTCTGTCTCTGTTTGTGTGTCCAACTCTCTCTCTCTCTCTCTCTCTCTCTCTCTTTCTCTCTCTCTCTCTCTCTCTCTCCCTTTTTTATCATTATCTTTCTCTCTGGCTGTGCTCCACCAGTCCTGCTGTCATCTCCTGTTTATATAATTGGGGTTCAGAGGACTTGAGTCTGGCAGGGAGGGGGACAGAAGGTAGTGAGGAGGAGGAGGAAGAGGCGGCAGAGGGACAAAAAGACTTCAGGGAGCAGGCTTCAGGAGTCCAATTGGGAAAATTCAAATCAAATTTTAAAACTCTGCCACTGCAAATGGAGGACCAGTCGTTAGGGTTAAACATTACTGAAGGACTTGGTGCCCAGGTTTGCAGTCCTTCTAGTTTACTAGTGATAATAATTCACAGCCTCTTAGCCTTCCATGCAGTACAGTATACAGTTTACTCATATTACAAGGACTAAATGAAAAAGAACAGAGGTAAACTAATCCAATCTGCTATTAGTTTGTAAATGATGCTAA
>JAQLOL010000024.1:10243286-10271169 GCA_029783665.1 Naso thynnoides
CTCTCTCTCTCTCTCTCTCTCTCACACACACACACACACACACACACACACACACACACACACACACACACACAGACTTACTCAGGTCACATTTGGGAAAAATACATAGACTTTCATTCATTTCCTTACACTACTCTTATCCTAATCCCAAATATAACCACTGACCTTAAAATCTTTTTTTTTTTCAATTAGGGAAAAACATTACCAGTTGCCCCAGTTGACTGGTCTTGAGCCAAAATGTGTCCCTGAAAGAAGCCTAAGTCATACACACATTTGCCTGCATGCACACACACACACATATGCACACACAAACTAATGAGGAGGAAATTAAAAAGGCATTCTGTAGAAAGAAAAGGGAAAAAAATCTGCATTCTTTGTTGTTTGCCAGTCTTTCACAAGAGGAGAGAAAGAAGTGAGTGAAAACAGAAGGCTGGAAATTTTTGGGTTTGTCAAACAAACACGTCAACTTCCCAGAGCTGTCTATTGAATTTGCAACATGAGTTCTTGTACTGCTTCACTGCACTCATGTTTCTTTTCACAGTGTATCTTTAACAACTGGCTATCTTTTATCTTAAAAAAAAAAAAAGAATACATACAGGTTCTGGGTGGCCCTTTTTTATTCCAGTTAACTGAAAGTAAACAGAAACAGGTATGTGAAGGCTGTGTTGGTTCAGACTTCAGCAGCAATGCTTTTTTTTTTGTTCCAAACATGCATTTAAATACCTTCTGCTGACTCTCTCATATTAACTCTTCCTCAGTCCAGAACTGAAGTCAGCAGTGATGGTGTGTTTAGTTTTTATTCAACCCAAAAACTATAACGTCATACTCTCAAATTTTGCTTTCGTCTGTGCTAAATGGAGTTTAACTACTTTATAAGTATCATCAAGGAATATTAAATGCATAAGACAAATTTCACAACAGTTACAACTGAGACATTTCACAAATCAAAACAAATGAATTACAGCCTGCAGGACTGATACATGTATTTACAATTTGGTAGCAAGTTGTCAAGTGCGACACTGCCACCATTTGCAGTCTGTGTATAAGCAGTGTTTTTTGCAAAAATGGCTCCAGATGTTCAGCTCTGACAACTGTAGCCCTGATCTCAAATCTTGGCGTCAGCTGCTTCATTTGATGCTGCGTTTTCATGAAAGCAAAGAAACTGTCATAGCACATTCACCCGAGACGCATCGAAAAACCACATTTAACACCAAAGCAGCCCTCCACCATGTGTGCAAGAACGTGTATCTGTGGATGACAGGTGCCCTTTGTGTGGTGATTCATCACAGCGTCCTCCATGTCTTGTCATTGCTTCATTGATGTTATTCATGTTGGAACTTTGCAGTTCCTCAGGGACTCATGAACTGACGATCCTGCTGACAGACTGAAAACGTGCAGCTCAGATTGGAATTTACGAGCAGGGGGTAGGCGTGCAGATACTCAGTATTTTTTTCCACTCAACTCTGTCTTTCGGTGAAGAATGCTTGAGTGTGTGTGTGTGTGTGTGTGCGTGTCTGTATGCTACGTGTGAGAGCCTCTATCCCAGAGGTCATTGTCTCTGAGTCCAGACGGCTCCAACTCAGGTTCTCAGTGTGGCTTCACTAATCTGCTGTAGTCTAATCATGTCTCACAGCCAGCTCAAATACACACACACACACACACACACAGACTCCCTGTCTTATTGACTCTCTCTTTTTTCTCTCCTCTTTCCCTGTTTTTTTTTTTTCTCAGAATACTAGAGTCGTGGTCGCCTCAGGGCAGCTGGCACTGCATGTGCGTGTGTGCGCACATGTGAGTGTGACGCAGAGCTGCCCAAGCAATGATGCTACCACCCTGCCGAGACACAGCTTAAAGGACTCCCTTCACAGCTTCAGGGGGAAGAAAGCGACGTAAATGCCTTCGTGACTTACCATATAGTGAGAGGGGTTTCCAGTGCAAGAGTCATCCACTGAAGCATCATTCTCATCTCCCCTGTCCTGCTATCGTGACGCATATCTTCCTTGTCTTTCATCAGCCATCACGCCTCAGGGTGTATGGTGACGCAGACACTGTGTGGGCATCCTAAATCCAGAATACCTGACAAGGTTCATGGGAGTTTAAGGAGAAGCCCTCATTAAAATAGAATTTAGACATTACATTCCTTTGACTGTGTTAAAAGCTAAACCAGTCGGTGGTTTATTCCAGTTTGGTTTCTACCTTTTTTCACATCTATCACAGTTTCCCTTAAAATAAACTGTTTCAGATGATCTTTTTAATTTGTTAGCTTGTTTATAAGCTGTCTGAATACATAACTGCTCGAGTTTATTACCCTGTTGAACTTTGTTACAGTAAATTTTGCTATATTCCCATAACTCAGCAATTACTTTGGTTAGCACAATGTTATCATCAACAAGAAAAAAGACCAGGACTATAAAAATAAAACCCACATTAAAATAAAAAACAGAGACATCCTGTCAAGTCTCATGTTTAGCTGAAGCCAGAATTATTTTCCTTTTCTTTACTTTTTCCCAATATCAAAGACTTTTTGCGTAAATGTACAAAATTTTTGATCACAGTTTTTTAAAAATGACCATAGATTCACATGATGCTGACCAGCTGGACCAGCATTTTCTGTCATGATTTTTGTAAAAAATAGTTCATCTTTATCTTTGGCTTTGTCTGCAAAAGAAACATTTTTTTGTCATACAATAAATCTTAAATACAAAATGTAATTGTGCTGCCACAAGAACAGAAACTGAAATCATCATTAAGTGCATAAATGTGTGTTTGTATGTTGCTTTTCCTTCATTTGCAAGGCAGCAAAACACAAAGAAAAACACTGTACACACACATGATAGTTAGAGAAGTTGTGGTTCACTCCAATATTTAAAAAAACATAAATTAATTGCAAACCATATGTTGGTTATGCCAGTTTTATTCAGTTATATTGTTACATAATTGTGCTTGAATTAAGTGTGTTTTACATGAAATTCTGCACACTGTCACTCACCTGACACTTAAAGCAAGAGACCAAAGTCTCCCCTAGGAAATTATCCCTCGAAAACATGTTGCCTTTTGAACTTTGCTGTCACCTGCAAGTGTGAAGTTTGAAAAATATACTTTCAGGTGTGTCTTGAAAAAATAAAAAGCTGTGAGCTTGTTCTCACAGGTAAATGTACAGTAGCTATGTGGCACAGACAAGGAAATGAAAAGTTGCATCACTTTGTGTGACAGAATGGGAGCATGCAGACAAGGAAACAAGACATAAAATGAACCCTTGTTTAGGAAAACAATCTAAAAATAATTAACTTAATTGGATCCAACAATTGGCCGTGCCCGACTGCACTTTCTAAAATAACAATCCCATTAAAATTTCCAGCCATTAGAACTATAATGAGAAGTCATAATTCATAATTGTCGTTGGCACTCATTTACATTTCAGTGATGTATGATGAGGTAAACTCTATTTAACCCCATGACAGTGTTCATTTATTCAGAGGGCAGGTTGGGCTTACAGGACAAACCTGTTTCTTTACAAAGGAACTTTGTGGAACGCTTTGGCCCGTGTGTCAGTATGAGTGAACCCCACTGAGCTCATTAAACTGTTAATACTGCTGTCATCCTCTTCACAAAAAAAACTCAAACCTCGCAAGATATTGCATGCTCATTGGCTGAAACACATAGTCCGGCACATACAGACACCCTCGCATACACACATACAAAACCTCGCAAAGCTTTTCTGACTAAAATGCGTGCCTGGCTGCTTGCTTAAACACACACACACACACTCACACAGACGCACGCACGCACACGGCTGCAGCACAGCACTCTTATTTAAACTGATGTGAGTGCTGTCACGACATCCGACTAGTCCTATTTGTTCCACAGAAGCCTTGGCGTGAGAGAGCAGGGTCACCCCACTGGCTCTCATGCAAATCCATTCAGTACACACGCACACACTTGCATACACACGCACACACACACACAGACACACACACACTTAATAGTCCCGCAGATAAGCAAAAAGACAGAGAGACAGACAGGCAGGCAAGCGGAGAGCCATGCAAAGACGCAGGCAGAGAGAGTCGGGGGACGGGAAAACCATTAGGGCAGAGAGACAAATGAAGGAGGATAAAGATGGAGAGAAAGACATATATGCAAATTAACCTGAGGACACAGAGACACACTTAAACTGACAGTTATTTGGATGAACAGATCCATTTCTAAAATAAGCATTTTTTAAATTTGATCTGAAATTTTTAAGGTTGTAAATCTTGCCCCGCTGACTGCCCAAATGATAGTGAGTCAGTCTCCTGTCTGTAGAGGGGCTTGTGCAGGTCAAAGTGCTGCAGGGGATCAGTCAGTGGTGGGAGGTCAAAAGGGTCAAAAGGGTCAAAAGGGTCAAAAGGCCAAGGTAAAGAGTAAACAAGTGCCTTCAAAACGAGTCAGACCATGGGAGGGCAAGTTAAGGGACTTCAACCATCTGACAAGCACTTTGGTTGAAGTCTACGTATGATGTCCAGTTTTCACCAACAAGATGACCAGATCTGACATTTGACTAATATGATATAATAATTTTGATATCTGTAATTTAGTTATTGTATATTATTTTTCTGAAGTATTTCCTCTTGAAGTTTCCTATAGATTCTTCAGGTGTAACCCTACACCTGCACTAGCATGTTTTTGTATTTTAAAAAAATTGGTTAAGACAAGACAACAGTGAACATGCTAACACTAGCTAAACAAACCATGATGTTAGATCAGCTTTGGAGCTAGGAAGCATAAGCTGTAGGATCATGAGGTTAGCTAGCAAGGCAGTTTTATTGAGCGACTTTCGTCTCGTAGAATTCTTATCACAAGGCTAGGCAACACCCTCGTCTTTGCTCTTTAGGGCCGCTGGTAATATTTCTAATCCTTCTTTTTTGTTCCTAAAGATGAATGCTCATGGAAGACAAGAAGCTTTAAAGTTTCTCTGGAAAGATCTTTTTTTTTTATTTGTTTCACAAGCTGGGAGGATTATATTATTCAGATATATGAAAGTGGAGGAGTCTGTTCCCTCAGGTCATTACACTGCCCTCTTCTAATTGCACCAAACTTTGTAGACACCAGGAACAAGACAAGACTCAGGCTTTCATACCTTTTTCAATCATGTCTTGATACATTTTTGAATCATGTCATTCTGATTTTTGTGTTATCCATGTGTAGCTCTGAAGACTTGCAAAAGATTATTTGGGACTTTGACAAATTGAAATTCTTCATGAGTCAGAAGTGGGATTTTTTTTTGTTTGTTTTAAATAACAAAGGAAACAGGAAAAGCAGAGGCCCAGTGAGAGACTGACGTAACAGGATTCAGGGATTACCACACAATGGTAGGTGGACAAGACATAAAAAGTGGACAAGAACCACAAGAATCGCATTTCGATGGATTGGACAAAGCTCGCAAAATAAAACATTGCATGCTGCAGAGGACCATTTAGCATTACCCATGCGGAGAAAAAGAGCTCACATCTGTTGAGCACAGTGAAAGGAGTGGGTTGATGGGCTATTTGGGTTAACTAACTTTGCCATAAAAGTTACAAATACAGAAAAAAGAGAGCTTTCAATTTCACAGTGTAGAAATGCTAGCCTGTCTCAGCAGCTTCATAATTCTTGCCTCTTATTGTCAGTCACAGATTTGTGTGTAGAGTGCTGCTCCTGCAGTATTTTCCGTAGATTTTGGTAAATTCAACCTGCATGGTTGGCCATCAGATTTATCCCACAAAGCCTAGCCCAAATATGTCAAGCGTGACAATATTAGTCATTTCATGCCAAAAAAAGAATAGTGGGTCATCTTCACCCCTCCTCCTCCCCTAAATCCCTGCATGCACACTCAGACACACACACACACACATGCATATACTTTCGCCTATCGCCCCTCCCCCTCCTTCTCCTTCCCTGCTCTCTCTCTTACACACATGCATGCAAGCACACACTCGGCATGCTTCATTATACACTTGCCTACACAGCATTGCGTGCCGGAAACAGACTCAATAGATGCCAAGCTCCCGGTCCCTGCAGGCTCAGTGCCCCTAAAACACTGGATGCACCTTCCCAAATTAGGTTAATTTGTTTTGCCACAGAGACTGCCCGAAATACAGTCTGGTGGTTCCACAAACAATTAACACAGAGAAATAATTAGATTATTCTGTGTGTAAATTCCAGCTCCTACCAGTTACTAACCTGGATTGATTCAATAATGAGACTGGCTAAAGTGAAACAGATATGAGTTATAATAAAATTATGATATTGAAGACCATCAGAGTGCTATATGTGGTATTATAACACTTATTTGGCCAAATATAGTTCATGCTTTTAGAAAGTAAGCTTTTAGTATTTGATACATTGCAAAGAAAACACTAATGAACTTCATACACAGCAACATATTGCCAGTTTTGGTCCAGTTTTACCACAATATTCTGCACCAAATCTGTTCTACTAACTCCCTCTTCTTATGCCCTTGCCATGGGGGTATTTAAGGATATGACCGGTTTACAGAGGGTAAGAGGGAGTGAGACAGAAAGGAGGGGGGAGTTGTTGTGCAAAGAGAGGGCTTGTCTTTCCTCTCCCCTCTTTGGCACAGTAGGGTGCAAGGTTTGATTATTGTGTCTGCCTGAGTACAACATTTTTTTCTCCTTTTGTCACGTTCACCCTTTTTTTTCCTGCTGTGGAGGCAGATAAACAAGCACGGAAGGTAGGCTAGACTTGAGTGGGTGAGTGCAGTTTGCATCAGAGCAACTGAGTCTGCATTGACGGGTCCATTAATAGCATGACATGCATTGCAAATAAAATTATAGCAAAGATCTCTTTCTCCCTCTGTGTTTGGGTGGGTGACGTAAAATCAGATTGAGACACAGGTTTGCTTTGGTCAGTCGCAGAGAAATAAGGGCAAAGATATCACAGAAAAAGAAAAAAACGTCTGTCCAAAAGCATTTTTAAACTATCGCTTACCATAAAACGATTGGTCCTGTAAAAGCCCCAGCGGGAATGTCTGGCTGTTATTTCAGATTACTTCTGAAGCAATGAATTAAATGCACACAGCCCAAACAAAGCAGTGTGACCTATGCATGCAAGCAGGCAGAGCTCAGCTAATTTGACTTCAAGGCGTTGTCCATCCACATTTTGTATACAGGATATTTTTTTTCATTCTTTAGCCTTACAAACAAACAAAAAAACGTTTATTTTAAAGTAAGCTTACCAAACCTGTACTCACAAAATGTAAAATCTTTTGTTAGTGTGCTTTTGGGAAAGTTGTGGAAATTTTGCCAGTTACATAGAGTAAAGTCATAAATGTATAAAGATACATAACGGGATGAACATAATTTTCATTTTTCTATATCTTAATGACCCTCCTCACCTCATTTTTCAACTCAGTGTGATACACCCACAGGAATGCTGTTGGCCTGTTTATGTCATTTCTTTTATGTGGCCCCTTCAGCTTCCAGAGCATAACACTGAAGTGATGAGCATCACCTGTGACTGAAGACAAGCCAAGGCAATGCATGTACTTTGCACTTAAAACAGCCATAAAAATAACAAGCTTATGCAGCACATGTACACACGTACACACACATACAGAGAGAGAGATGTTGAGGTATGCTTTAAATACGGATACAGAGGTGATTATTGTGGTTATGGTGAGGGTCATGATGAGAGAATGAAAACTGCAAACAAGCACTAAAAGGTGGCTATGGTCTAAAGGTGGTCAAGGGTTAAGGGGCATTTTTACTCACATTAAAGCCATTTCCACCTGAGGCAGGATATTTTTTAATATATTTGCTATGTCAACTAAATGAATAAATATTGAACATATTTCATAATATTACATAAAATTGTATGTGTGTGATTCTGATCAATTCTAATATTTTTCAAATACTTTAATTTGATAGGAAATTTTCTTCCTGCAACTTCCTGTGCTAATGCTGGCTAACTTGACCGTAACTGGACGTCCCACACTGCGTGGCTACGTTGCAAGGTTGCGTTGTAGCCATAGCAACAGCCAGACCATGGCTCACTTCTGGAAAAGTTGATCAAAATATAGTGTGTTTTATCTTTATTTTCCCCTTCATTTCAAAGGAGACTGTTGAATATGGGTAGGTAAATGTTTAATCTGTTTTACAAGTCGATCTAATTAAGTCAAATCATGAAGCCTCGTTCTGGGAACGTTGTGACTGCAGTGGTAAAAGCTGTGTGGGATGAGACCGCACTGATTGGTTTACAGCCATGTCAGTTTTTGAGACTGGCGTCTTTTTAGAAATGTCGTTCGACTCAGTTTAACGTGCTTATTTTTATCACACAAACCCGGGCTAAATTTTACTTGACCATGACCTGCATAATGTAACATTAGCTTGTAGTGTGGGCCTAATGTTTAACTGTTACCTAGCCTTCATTTTGGGTACAGTAAACGTTGCTACACATTAGCTAACGTTAAATTTGGGGATTTATAATTTGTCTCTAATTGCTATTTACAAGTATATGCTTATTATTGACTGTATCATAGATGGAATTATATCTCTAATATACATATGAACATAAAATTGCATTCATATGATACCTGAAAAGCCCTACACACCATCCTTAAATTTTGCTGTTATTATTTCCTGTAGATATTCCCAAAGTGTGCATGTATACACTATGTTTTTAACCATGAGAACATGTGCGTTACTTATGTTGTTGAACTATTTTCTACTAACACTGACTACTATAAATACCCACGTTGTATTTCTGGTCAGGAGGGAGGTCTGGTTTTTTAGATGGTACCACAGCAGAGCTGCTGCTGCTGCTCAACTCCTTAAACAACCAGTTCTCCTATGGATCAATAACCTCACATAAATTCAACTCCTGATTTCTCTTTACTTCAGTATGAGGTTAGTTAGAAGCATTTATTCGTTCCTTAGCCCCTCAGTGCTTGTTTTTGTGCTCGTGCTGAACTGTGGGGCTTCATGAGTTTATATGTTCGTGTTTGTTTCCTCTCACGACTCTGGCATGCGCCCATGCAGAATAGATGAGTTTATGAACAGCTTGCCTCTCTCACATTAGACTGATTAATAGTTCAATCAGGGCTAAAACGGACAAAATGTCACGGGGGAACAGTTGTCGTGCAAAATCAGCCCTTTATATCTGCGACCATCTAAAAGGATAGGCCTGCTTAATGCTGTCACAGGGCATTACTAATTTATCTGCGTTGTGTGAGCCAGCGATGGAGGATCTCTGCTGTGCTTTAAATGCAGAGCCTGGAGACAGTAGGGGGGCAATCAGGCTATTAGCGTGCATGAGCATGAAGCCTGCTCTTTGATTGGGCAGGGTTTGTGTGTCTGCAGTGGTGTGTGAGTGTGAAAAAACACACAGATACACATGCTTGTTTACATGCTAGTGCTTGAATGTTTCAGTGTGTGTATCAAGTTAAACCTGCTCATGTTTGCATGAGTTCTTAGACTGTAAATAGATGGATGTGTGTCTGTCTTTGTGCATTGTGCTTTGGGCCAAATCCTTGTGTGTATACGGCATACATTTTCCTTAGAGTCCTCTCACTCTATTTCCCTCCGATGGTCTGTGAGGGCATTTACTGCCTGGCATGCAGCCGTGCACACGGGACCATCTGAAAGAAGTGACCTTTGGCCTGAAGTTAGCCAGAGGTTTTTAATCTGGGGTCAAGTGTGGAGTTGGTGTGATGCTTTCCCCTCACTAATGGCGAGCAGATAGATAAACGCCTGGAATCATGTGATAGATAGACAGAAGCAGGTTTAGGCTTGCGTTACTAGTCCCTCATATGACCTCCTGCACCCATGCCACACTACTGCAGTACTGACTGTTCTACCCACAGTAGCCTCTTCTTCACTTCTGTTGGAAGTTGGACTTCCCTTGCTTTGCAGCACCTAAAAAAACAGACAGCTAAGGGTACACAAATCATTTTCTTTCTTCGTTTGTTTTAAAGTATATATTCTATCATTAAACTATTACATTAATTCTGAATCATATTCATGATTCAGTATGCATTAAAAGAATTGTTGGGACATTGTTTGGGGGATTGCTCTCACACTTGAAGGTTAAATCAGGCCTTGTTAGACCCCGAGTTTTCCTGCCGGGGAGGACAGGCTAATGTATGGCTGTGAAGTAAAAACACCCTCAGCTGTGAGATGCCATAATCTACAGTCTATAAGCTTAATGACATAAGCTTGACTGATTAATCTATTGAATGGAGTGTACAGCAAATGGGTTTAATATGGTGGACATCACGCTAAGGGATTTACTCTTACATTAACCTCAGAGGCTAAGTGCTATTCATCAGTTTAAAAGTACCACCCACATTTATCCTGAAAAGAGTTTTCAGTTTTCCTGGATAATTTGTGTGTGTGTGTGTGCGCACAATGTTGTAGGACCTTTGTTGAAATACTTTGAACTATGGCTGGGCATTATAAAGATGTTATATCGTTCTCAAGATATGAGACTATAAATCGTCTTAGATATTGTAATATTGTGTTATGGAATAAATTGTGTTTTTTCCTGATTTTTAAGGCTGCATTCCAGGAAAGGGATGTAATTCTCTGGCTTTGGATATTGTGTTTATGTTAGAAGTGAGTGGATTTTATGAGAATGTGGAAGTTATAGAATGAAAACATGGAGACATTAAACTCACCTCTTATGTTCTCAGTTTCAGAAAATCAAATGTATTACACTGAAAACAAAGAGTCGATGTGTTCAGTGTTTTTTGATATTTTCTATTGTATAGACAAAATGATATTTCATTTAATAAATAAACTAAATAGATTAATCAGTACTGGAAATATTTTCTAGCTTGCTGCACCAAATAAAATTCCATAATTCACGCTTTATAGTTGTGCTATAGCTATACAGTAGCACTGTATAGCAATTCCTGCATAGCTCATTCTGCTGGTCCTCTGCTTGTTTCCAGATGACAAAGAGAGGTGTATGGAGGCGGAGCAGGAGGGAGAGAAGGAAATGAAGATGTTTCTACAATGTCCTCCAATCCACCCACTGCCTGAGGACATAAAAAAGGTAGACAGTGATTCAAAAATCGCATTCCAGAAAATCCCTGACAGGAATTTTTTCAGCTTTTTAATTGCAAGTAATGCAGCTGAACACCAGGGAAATCAAAATGAAATCATTTTCAGCACAGACATACATTTAGTTCAGGACCAAACTGTACATGTGTTACTTCTCAGAACAGCATGTTGATGAAAGACCATATTGACACAACATATGTTGTTAACAAATGTGATTTTTTTATTTTTTTATTTTTTTACAACCCAGAAATACAAATGTGCTGAAAACATATTTGTCACATCCAAATGCAGTCGCTCCATATGCTGCAGTAATCCATATGATTTAAATATGAAATGGAACAATGTTTCCTCTTTTAATCTTACATCTGTTTTAAGATAAAGCACAGAGGATGTGACATGGCAATGATGGCATGTTGCTCTATGTCCTTGTCAGTGTCAGGTGGCGGTTACATATTCCCATATGAAATGCCATATGGTATGAATATGAATTAGCAGGGAATTTCTTGCTTTTCCCTTTTGTGAATAGGAAGCACATTGAGTATCTTCTATCAGAGTATTCCCTGTCAGTCTTCTCCAAAGACTGTGACCCTGTTCAGGAACTGCACTAAAGCTTTTTTCACAATGCAGCATGTATTTTGTGTTTTTAAAATGTGTCCTCTCATCAAAAACTGCACTGAGCGTGTACAAAGCGAAGTAATTAGATGCCAGTGGGTAATACCAGTAGTTCTGCTTTCCATTCTGATATCTGTGGAAAAAAACAAGGTGTGTATTCAGCCTCTGTCCTTGGCAAAGTTAATTAATTTCTCATGCCTGTGGGAAACCAAGCCAAGTTGGCTTCATTTCTATGTACAATAGTAACCTTTGTGCAAATCATTTCTTTCACATTGGAACTGCAGAATATTCCAACAGAGCAGCTGGCTGGTTAGAGTAGGAATCACTGCTTTTTCCTGTAGCTTTCCAAAAAAAGCTAGAAAACTAGACCATAATATCTTGGCGTTTACAATCAACCCTTTGTATGCATGAGTTGGTTCAGGATGGGCCACACTGATAGAAATGTAAATTTGTCATTATTACATTTGTGATAATAAGATTATAGTTTGTGAACAACTGAAGTGTTTACCTCCACTGTTGCAAACTTTGCTTTTTTACCTATATTGCATTGCAATACACTGGACTGTACTGTCAACATCAAACTTCTTTCCCAATACCAAAGATTTTTTAAGATAATACTTCCACCATCAAGCCAGCAGCAATGTTATTTTCAGGTCACTGTATGTTGCAGTTGCATTGAATCATAATGTACACAAACACACCTCTACCATTATGGCTGCATGTTTTTGAGAAAATATCAGATCGCAATTATTTGGACTGATATTGCAATTGTGAATGATTAATGATATTTGAGGGGTTTTTTTCCCATCATTTTTTTCATTTTAAAGGAAAAGCATATTAAAATGATTATGGTTTGATTTTTTGCAGTGATCTGCACTCAACAAAGATGTTTTCGTAAGTCTGTAAAAAATGAATGAATGAATTAAACCTTTATTGCACTGAAGCGAATTTGTCTTGCACAAAAGAGCCACATTAAATATTAAAACAAGAACAACATTAGAACAACGCCAAACATTAAAAAAAAAAACATTAAATCTTTACTCACAAAGGGATGCAACAATTTTAAACTAAGGTGATGACATAAAATCATCAACAGTCCAACAGCTAAAGTAGAAAAATAAATAAATAGTGTGTAATCTAAAGTGTCTGATCTGTTCAGTAGCTGAGTGCTCCTCAGCAAAAATAATGTAATGGCTAGTTTAGTTTTTGAAACTTGCGTCCAGAGGGGAGTAGGGTGAACTCAGAAAAGTGGGTGGGATGGATCATCCAGTATCCTCAAAGCGAGGCTGATTGTGCACCTAGAGTTGGGAAATGCTTTTTACATTAGGTCTAGTTATTTTCCTGCCCATATTTGTCACCTTATCTAGCATGTTTATGTTCTGGACTGACAGACTCCTCACCAGCAGTGGATTGTGAATGTCACCGCACTGTATAAAAACTGTATAAAACAATGCAAGTGTTGTTGTGTTTGCATGAAAACACAACAAAAAAAATCATGTAATTTCCTTAAAAAGAGAGCTGTTGCTGTGCTCAAGTGCATCTTGCATGTGTATTAGTTCAGGTAAGTTTGGAGTCAATAATAGTGCCAAGATAATTATACTCCTCCAGTAATCTATTTCATTATCCATTAAAAACAAAACAAAACACTAAGGCAGCTACATCTGCAAACTTACAAAGGCAAGGACAACCCTACAGTGCCACAACATTTGAATTAAAATGGAATTTTGTTACTAACACAACAAATATTGTGCCTTCCAGGGTTTTAAAATTGTGGCAGGTCATATTTCTAATTTAGATTACATTTCATTAAGGTTAATTTTGCATCCTTACTCACTATTGACAGACAGCTGTAGCATTGTAGCTTTTCCAGCTTTCCGTGCTATCAGTACAGTTTTATCATAACTATTAGAAATGAAGCAGAAGCTACAGGAATTAATCTTTTAAATGTTTAGACACTAAACATTATTAATTATATTTGTTATTTGTACAACTGTAGTTAGACAACTCAACTGATCTGTGAGGCTGCTCTCTCTCCCTCTCTCTCTCTCTCTCTCTCTCTCTCTCTCTCTCTCTCTCTGTCTGTTGCTCTCTAGTAATTTCTGGAATTTCTAACGGAGGCCAGTAGATGGCTACAAACAATACACCCCCTGGTATGATGTGAGGGTGGCCTTTCTTTCCCCATGTACAGACAAAATCCCCCGCAGGTTTCCCCAAAAGTCTCCAACAAACACACACACACACACACACACAAACTCATAGTCCATTCGCCCATCATCCATTCATCTGTCTATTCTGCCTGCTGCACCCTGGCCAACAGACTCAAAGGGGAAACGGGATCCATTTTATTTATTCATTTCTGTGGTGGGAATCCATCTCTCCTCAGCGTGTGTGTGTATGTGTGTGTACATCCGTTTCAGTCCTTCTGTTTGTGATTTGTCACAAGGGGCATGTGATAACCAGACACAGAGCAAAGAAAGGAGAGAGAGAAAATAACAAAGAATGAGAAAGGGAGAGGGAGGGAGAGACTGACATTTTGATCATAACCCATCCATCTGGTTCAGGCTCAGGATCTACCTCCCTCCCTCTCTCTCTTTTCCTCCCCCTGTCATCCACTCAGATTCCAATAGGTCCGTAAAATAGAGGATGTTCTGGGCTTAGCCCCCTGCTGAGTACACTTCAGCACCATTTATTGGAGGAGGCTTAGGTGGCTGGGGGCGAACGGAGAATGAAAAACAACAGAGGCAGCGTGCGTTGCGAGCGCAAAGCTGTGGGCAGCACCATGTGCGCTAGTCAGTGTGGGAGGCAAAGAGGAGGTGGTGTACTAACAGGCCCATTTAAGTGCCGTTAATCCTGGTGTGCTGGGAGAGGGCTGGCACCAAGGTTTAACAGTGGGCTGCTGAGAAGGAAAGAGCTGTGGTTATACACACACACACACACACACACACACACACACACCATTGCTCCCACTCACACACTCGAGCACACACACACTTTCTTCCACTGAACTTCCATGCTGACAGTACGCTTATTGTTTATACACATGAGGATGCATCTCAAATACAGCCACAGGCACAAAAACACATGAAAAATAAAACCACTTGCCCATATTATGTCTGTCAAGTGCATAAAAAAATCGAATTAATAATATGTTTCGTAATTAATAAATCTAAATGAATTGTAAATATCAATTTTTGCAAGGAGAAACATTTGAAAACATTCTAGATTATATGGATTTTGGAGAATGTTTTTATTGTTTTGTTTGTATAGAGCTAACCAACCACACCTCACTGCACAACTTTCATCTTTGTCGCCATAATAATTTTTTTAAAGGAATTTACCAGGGCTGCACAATTAATCGAAATTTAATCAAAATTGTAATATCACCTAGTGCAATTTTTATAAATCGCAGGGAGGCACAATATTTGTGATGGGTGAAAAGTGTCTCAAAATAACATTTAATTCAAATATTGCTGGGCTGCAGAGTCATCCTGGCCTCACATCATATTCTACAGACTTGAGGAAGCATCTTTGTTTGGTACACATCCATGGAAAAATCACACCGTAATCATTTTAATATGTGTATCAATGAAGAAGAGAAAAATTATGTAAAGACCATCATTCCTTCTAGTATCGCAAATCACATCATAATCACAATATCACTGCAAATAATCACAATTAGATAAATTTTTCAAAATCATGCAGCCCGGAGTTTACAATAATATCTGCAGTATTGTATTTCATTGTTAAAATGCTGAGAACGCATGCTGCTTTTTTTGGTTTCAGCCTGTGTCATGTGAATACAGTTCTGCTTCTCCTCAGTCCCTTTCTTTGTCTTTCTCAAGGGCACATTAGCACTTATTATTCAGGGAGCAGGGAGCATTACACTCCGCCTTTCACTGATGGTCTTGGAATTGAAAATCACCTGCAAACATGCTTCTTTAAGCAGGTGGTCAGACTAAAAATAGCACTGCATAAAAAAGGGAGGGGCTGCGTTGGCTGCATTGCTACAGGTACTAATGAAAAGCAGAAATATGATCCAAAAAGTACAGTTTGATTTTGACAAAAAACCCATTAATTCGATTGATTAGATCCTAAATCAATGATTAGACATTAATATATTATATGACAGGATTTTAGTACTATTTCCGTTAATATGGCAGCAATCATAGAATATCATGTTCATGTTACCAAACAGCTTGCCAAGTCTTTTTTGCTTGCACTTATTTGATTGGTTAACACAGAACACAGCTGGGTAATGTGAAATTGTGTTGCAGAAAAGTCAAATTTCCTGCGGGAGCCCTCTGTGTCAGGACCCCTGCCGAGCTAATGCCAAGACACGATGTTTGG
Organism: Naso thynnoides; assembly: GCA_029783665.1. Classification (NCBI taxonomy): domain Eukaryota; kingdom Metazoa; phylum Chordata; class Actinopteri; order Acanthuriformes; family Acanthuridae; genus Naso; species Naso thynnoides. Next base: position 10,259,285 of record JAQLOL010000024.1, read on the forward strand.
TACACATCCATGTAAAGTGTCAACATGCACGCACCCTTATCTTTTGCCAACGCTATAAACTCAAAACAAAGCTGTTTCTCTCCTTTCTCCCAGTTGTCAAAGTGACACTTTGACTTACAAGACGTGTTCACTGTTTCCTGACCCAGTGCTCATGTCCAAACGTTGTTGACAGATTAGTTGTTTTCAGTGCAGTAAGAGCAGGGTACACCACAGCCTTTTTTCGTAGCAACTAAGCACCTCTTGTTCTGCAGGAGGTGCTGATACTACCTATTCACTCCTCAAGTGTCACAGTCTGAGAAGAGCTCCAACACACTGTGTAACAGGACAAGACGTTCACCTCCAAAATAGAGGGAACTAAGCACAGGGAGATGGAGAGAAGAAGCAAGAAAAGCAGAGTGAAAAAGGCAGACACAAGAGGGACAGTCATTTCTGTTAACTTCTCAGATGTCGTGTTTTGCAAAGAGCTCTGAAACATAGTGTAAAAGGACAAGACGTTCACTTCAGAGATAATTAGAGAGCAAATGGAAAGCAAGGGAGGGTGAAGAGAAATGGGTGCATCCTCCTGTGTGAGCAAGAGAGAAATATGAAAGATTTTCTGTTTTGTTTTCTTCAAAAAGAGAGAACAAAAGAGAAGAATAAGACCAGAGAGTCCACACTCACTCACACACACACACACACACACACACACACACACACACTCACTTACCCTCGCAGCTGCACAGAGGTACACGTGCAAGCACACAAACACATGCAGCTTTCTCCTTCCTGCTATTTAACTTTTTGTTTCCTAAACACTGATACTTTAAAAAGGCGGCATTTATCTTCCTCCACAGTCCATACACATACACACAAGCTGCACGTCATGACATGCATTTACTACCTGACTTTCGTTTCATTCATAATTGAGGAGATGCTGAATTTTTGCAGTACATTCACATTTGAGTGTCTTTTCGCCCGAGGCTGCTGTCCCTACTCCATCGTGGTACTTTTCCCTCTCACTGTGTTTCAGTATGTGGGACAGTGCTATGTTGTACTGACAGGTTTAGCTCCTTGACTGACTGCTGTCTGTAAAAGTCTGAGCTGTAGGTAAAAGTCTTTGTAGTTAAAACAATGTGCGCATTCATGTGCACGCTCTTGTGTGATTCTCTTTATGAGTGGTAGACCTTTAGACGAAGGACATTTTGTAACGTAATGAAAGAACATTTTAGCTGTTCTGCTCTTTTAAGACTTGATTTTAGAGCTAAGGTTACATAATGGAAGCAGCGTGTTCACAGAACAGCAGCTGCAGCTCCAGTCCTTCATGTGAGACTCGCAGTATTGAGTGCAAGTCACCAGTTTTTGGCAGCACTCAGAGCTCAACACTTAATCACTTTAGTTGCATAAAAATGGCAGAAAAAAGAATTGAACAGTTATGGGCCACAGTTGTGTGCAATTGAAACTCTGTGTGCTTTGATTGCAGGCAGCTGTGTAGGCAGGTGAGATGCCTTCTGTTAAAAACCATTAAAATGTCTTTAGGTTAAGCTTTGGGTAAGTTGGGGGATGTGGGCACAATGTGTGACAAAAGGATATAAGTTCATTACATTTTTATAGAAAAAACTATTTAATTTTATCGTACCTTTAAATTTAATGTGACTCAGACAGCTGTCCTCACTTTGCAGTGCACACTTTATAGTAAACAGAAAAGGATTGTCTCCATGTGCACCGAAACACCTGTTGTGGAGCTTCAGTTAGGTCATTTAAATTTTTACCTTTACCTTGCCCTGAAGGCAAACAAGCACATCCAACTTTTATAATTTATTTAACACTCACAGTTTTACATGTAGGCGACCCAGCAGTGCATGCTGTGACCACACTGCCCTCTATATGTTGACAGGACAGGTACAAATGGAGCTAGGCCTCACTCAGCTTCATGATGTTGGACATTTGAGTTTTGCTCACTGTTAAAAAACTCCTGCATCTTTCTTTCGCACCACATCACCTCTGTGGGACTGTAGCTTTTTTTTTCCTTTAAGCTTACAAACCTAAATCAAACTTCTGTACAGCTACTGATGTTTTTTTTTTAATTTACTTAAATTTCCCAAAATGCTGTTGTTCATTATGTGCTTCATAAGTTACACCTGTGCTGTCGTCATTTTAACATGGATGTAATAGTATTATAGTATAATAATATAGTTTGTTTTTCAAGCTGACTTCCATATTGTCTGAACCAAACTTCATGTGGTGATTAAAATGAAAAACTGGTTAAAGTTAGTAAGAGGCCTGTATTTGTGATAATTAAGATTAGGTTAAAGGGGGCCAGGCAATGCATTATGTCAACAGGGTCCTCACTAGTAGTAAACCTTTCATGGCAGGTGTGCTGTACCATAAGAAAACAGTGGTTTAGTTGGCGACACTTCTCTAGCGATGCTTTCCAGTGAGATCAGCCCTTTACATTGATGATGATCACAATGATAATAGCTGTGGGTAACTTGAAAAAAATCTTCCTCCTCTGATAATCTTAATGTAAAGACACAAAAGGAAGTCCTGACTAGCGTCTGTCCTGAATTTCGATGCCCCTGACTCTTTACTTTCTAACCGCGGTCTCTCAAATGCTCTTGCTCTCCTTCTCCCTCACTCTATCCATCCATTTTTAATGTGAGCATGGCAAAGTCTTCCAGAGGTAAAGAGGAGAGAGACAAGCCACATGTCCCAGTGAGCTACACCGGGCTACACATCTTTCTTCGTCTCTTCTTTCTCTGCCTCTCTCACATTTTCTCTCTGCTCTCATTTACTCAAATAAGGGTAAAATCAGACCAACACATCCCTTTTTTGTCTTGATCCTTTCCCTCAATAAGATATCATTCAATAATGGTACCACGTGTTGTCTTTTCACTCTGATCAGTGCATGTCAGACTTGCTACCTTCCTCCTCCTCCTTCCTCTTTGTCTTCTTCCTCACCCTTCCTGTCCTTTTTCCGTCTCTCTTCTTAAATCTGGGAGGGAGAGATTAAGAGAGAGAGGGGGAGAGAGGGGGGAGGTTTTCATCAGGTGAATGCTGATCTGCAGTAATGACTGAGAGACAGCGGAGGGATTATTGTGCAATATTGTCATGGGTGTTGTCTGGACCCTGGAAATACAAGGTGACAATACTGCATGATAATCCAGAGGTCATTTCAAGGTCATAGTTGCCATGTCAACCACTGTGGTAGCTGTGCTTTTTAAAAAATACTCAAGTGTTCAGACAAGTCTATCACTTTATGAATAAAAAATCCAGTTATTATGTTGTCAGAATACCACAGACTGGAGAGCAGTGAAAAGATGTGAAGCATTCAACGATAAGAAGTAATTTTTTACAGATCCATTGTTTTGCTCAGGAACTTCATACAGACAAAAATTTGCTGTCAAAAGAGGGAGAATTTGCTCATTGATAGTTGCCTCAGTGGACCAGTATATCCATGAGAGAATCTTTTGTGTTTATATCCAGGGCTGGGGATATCACTTTCTGAATACAGGGAAGGTCTACCCTGTTGCATTCCTATCATTTCATTACTAACAGAATTTCTGACTATCATATCTACTGTTTCGCCTCTTACAAACATTCAGAGTTGAGTACAGCAACTTCTGGCAGGTTGTTGCTGTTGAAAATCAAGGAGCTTAAGTAACTAATAGGAATAGAGGCAGGTTGAGCGAAAGTGGATACAATACAGAGGTAAAGTGCACCACTTACAGGCCGATCATACCCAACAGTCACAGTGTTTACATGCACAATTAAGTGAAGCTTTGATTAAAGCTCCACTAGGCCAATTAATTGGACAACTGTCCTTGTCTCAGCGTACAAAAACAGGGAGAGAATCGATTTATTGACAGAGGTATGTCCGATTCCAGTACTGTAGGTGGGAATGTGCCTCCTTTCAGCAAGCTGCTACTGTACCTTCTTCGGACTGACCAATTGCGTCGCATACCAAACAAGCAACAAACAAGTTGGCAAGCAGATTCCATGTCAAACTGTGAAAACATGGATAACTTCATAGCTCTGTACATTTCCTGTGTACTCTAAGCTTTACTTTGTTTTTATACCTACTTGTTTCCTTTATGGCTTTTTTTCTACTAATTTATGCTATTCAAATTCCATTTCAGAAACCGCAGTAGGAACCTCTGATCATGTGTAGGGCCCCTAGGTGCATGTATGCAAGAGTAAATCCATCCCCAACTGCATTCCTTTAAGTGTTTTAGTCTGACTTTGAGAAATTCGTTGTAGTATGATTTCAGCCAGACTAACTGTTAACATGTATTTTAAAAGTCCTGTTGTAGTCAGAATAACATAAAATGTGTATTTTGTGCTTATTGTTGTGCGAATTAGCTTGCAGCTGTAATCTGGTGCAGTGCATCAAGTGGTGACATTAATGTTTGAACTGTACATTGTCCCTTTTAAATAAAATAAATAAATAATAATAATAAAATAATAAAATGACTTTTTCCAACATCATGAAAACGTACTAAGTGCAAAACGATAGGATCTCCTTGTAACATCAAATTCAAGTTTAACATTCTGCATGGCCTTTGGTGATGTAAAGCTTTAGTTAATTATACAGTCAAACTAAATTTGATGATTTTTTACCCATTCACAAGTGTATGAGGTTTCTTTGCATATTCTAGGATGCAGCAGAGAGTTAAATAAGTACCGCAGGCGACGGCACTTGTTTTCTCTTGCTCAGGAGGGTTAAATGAGGTTGCATTTTGTTTCACTCCGCTGACTGTCCTCCAGTCAGGCAGAGTGTCATTCCATTGGTTCCAACTGCGAATGAAGAACACAAAAGAATAAATGTTCAGAAAAGTATGGGCTTCATTGACAAAGTGGACAGCAATGGAGAACAGAACACACCCAGATAAGAAAGGCAGGCAGACGCACGCACGCACACATTTCAGTCAGTGTTACTTCCTCTGGCCTCTCTCAGCTTACTGTGCCGTGCCATGTCGTGCCGAGCTGTGTGTTGTGATGCGTGGTCTAGTGGGGCTAACGGAAGCACATGTGTTGTCTGCTAACTCTGATTAATGTAACAGACTATACTCCCCCTTCTCTCGCCGGCTGCTTTTTTTCACCGGCTGCCCTGCTGTCCTGCCCTCACCCCTCTTGTCTGCACTCAGTCTGGGTTTCAAACCCCAGCCCTGAGAAAGAGAGAGTGTCATTAAATTATAATACAGTGTTTCTCTTGCTTTGTTGGTCTAGTCTGTAGTGTGTACAAGTCTATAAAGTATGCAGTCTGGGTTAAAATGTTACAAAACATCAGTTTGAGGGGAGAGGACAGTTCACATTTTTTGCGCTGAAGAGTCAAACTAGCTTTAACATTTTCGTTCAGCTGTTCCAGAGCTGCTGTAGCATTATATGCCCCCTGAAAAAACAAAAACAAACAAACTAACTAACAAAAAACTCTTAATGATGTCGCGCTAGTGATTTTACTAAGCCTTTAGTTACTGGTATGTGAATTTCCAGCAGGTTTTAGTAGCTCCATTGACTTAAAAAGATTCAACATAGAAAGAAAGTCAGTTTAGCATCCCGAGCTATTAACACAACAGTTTTAGGAAATCAAATAGTGTTTTAAACCTGGCTGACAATCCTTTGTATATGTAAGTATGACCTTTTTTTTTTCTTTCAATTAATGGTAGGCTAAGTATCAGATTATACTAACCTAACAAATGCTTTTTAGTCATATTGTCCAAAAACTTTATGTAATTGAACATATGTTTTGCTGTTTTTGTAAAATTTAATTTAAAATCTTCCCAGTTTACATTTTTATTACACTTTTACATTAACTGTTGGTAAAGATATGATGTTTTAGTCTTCCATTTAAACAGGTCTTGCATTAGCCAGCTACAATGAGTTTTGTCTGTTGGTTCAGTTAGTGATGCAGCTTTGACATATAGATGTTAGTTGATAGAAACAACTAATATCTATAGGTGAAGTACTTTTTTTGGTGCCACCAATAGTATAAATCTCCGCTTGGCAACCTCAAAGTTAAAACTAGGCTAAGTCTGAAATGCTAGTGGTGCCACCTCCAGATAAGTTTTTTTTTTTTTTCACATTTTCATCACATTGAAGTTAGCAGTTTAAATGGTTTGTTAGGACAGAGGTGAGGCTAAATAAACCACAGTCTCTTGAGTTGACAACACTGCTTTTTAATAAGGAAGGCCTCACTCTCCATGCCCCCACCACTGAGTGTAAATAACTGCCTCACTGCAGTGGACACAGCTGGCAGTCAGTTCTGCAGACGAGCTTAGCTAACTGTGAGAAAATACATAAAGACAAGTCAACTCAGTAGCTTGCTCCCACATGACCAATGTCACTGTCCACACACAGTTCAAAATGGACACGGACGCTCTTCAGCCTGCTGCCTAATCCTGAGGCTAGTTGTTTATTGTGGTGTGCGCCGTGCCGTGCTGTGCCATGCCGTGCTGTGCTTCGCCGTGTGTTTGGATGTGATGTGATGCGTGGCCAAGAGCCGGTTGCGGCAGCCATAGGTGATTCTTTCCCTGCCACTGCCCTTTCCCTGCTTCCACGCAAAGCAGTGAGCAAGGTGGGCGGATATGCAGACATGGAAGAGAATGCAAAGGAAGAGAAGATAGGCTGTTAAGAGGACAGCCTGTCAGTAAACAATTGTGCAACCCTGGACTAAACCACTCCTCACCCTGAGTTGATCAAGCTTCTGAAAAAAAATTTTGTACTACCCCTATGGTTCAGTTACCCCTCCTCTTTAGAACTGTTGGCTCTGCTGCCCTGATTTTCTTGTAACTCTTTCTGATCATTTTGAACTCAGCTGTCATCTTCCACACATTTGTGTGTGTGTGTGTGTGTGATTGATTGACTGACTGTGGATTCCTCTGTGCTTCTCACAGAATAAGACACAGATCCCAGACACTGACCATCTCACACACACAGTACAGTACAGTATGCCCCTGATCTGTCTGCCCCCTCCCTTCTCTCCTCTCTGCTACTCGCACGCCTCTGCCCCCTCCTCTTGCACTTCCCCCTATCCCTTGTGACCGCTGCCACCCCTCCCTTTTCCCTTGTCCACACACACAGATACACACACACACACAGATAAACCGACATAAAAACATTTACATTCACACATACACGCACACTGTGCTGTGGTCAAGGACTTTACACATACACACAAATACTCATGCACATGCCTAAATCTGCACGCATGCACTTGCTCATAAACACACACACACACACACACACACTTGTCATGTGATGTGTTGTGCGCCATGGGGTCCAGATGAGTGGAATCTCAGTGTTGGCTCTCGCTACACTGAGCACCACAGGGGGTCTTTAACGTCGCAAAAATCAACAAAGCCACAGTCACGAAGCGGCGTCTACATCACACACACAAACACAAGCTCACACGTACAGTCACCACTATGTGTGCACATGCGCCCAGGCATATTCACACATGCACACACACACTGTGAATATACAAAAAACCATTAAAAAAAAACAAAAAAAACAAAAGCGCTCACACAGGCAGACAAAGTGACAAAAGCTCACCAAAACATTTTCATTTTGACACGCAAAGACGAGAGCACAGCTGGACTATGTTTCCAGTGGAACACACTCACATACACCCCACAAGCTCTCACGCAACGTCACAATATGAAAAGGAAAATATTTTGGGAAAATTAGGGGGAAAAAAAACATGTATAAGACCTTAACTACTTAATCCCTTCTTAAATGCTTGCGTGATCTTTCATGTCTGTGGTTTCTGAGGGAAGTGGGATGAAGGGCCAGCTAAGCAGATAGAGAGGAAAAAGCATTTGTTCGATAGATAAAAAGGGAGAGAGAGAACGTTTGAGAGTTTTGAAGGGTCCAGGTATGATGGTGATAAGCAGCACCCCTGCCATTGTTTTTCCCTCACTAAATCCTCTGCCCATCATCATATCACTTGATTAAACCTAATCCTAATGCCTCTAATCCTCCTGGCACCCAAAAAAACGCCTAAGTGCCTTGTACCCCTTCATAACATCGCTAAACAGATTTCGCTGGGCGCTGAATTGTGCCTCTGTACAGTATTTCTGTGACTGTTTGTGAGTGTGGATTGTAGTTTTTCTAGCCTCCCTATTTTCCAGAATTACACAAGGGTATTTTGTTTTTTTCGAGCAGTGTGGATTAGAGAAAATAAATTGTCTGCTTGTGAAGGTCTGTTGAGGCTTGTTGTTTATAATGCTCTGTGTCTGCCTGCTTTGTGTCGCCTGCTTGCCATCCGTCTTTCAACAAAACCTTGACCGTTAACTTATCTGATAAGTGCAATTAAAAGACAAATATGAGATTTAATATATAATATTTTTGTTTTTGCAGATTTTGGTCACACAAATGTGTATTTATTTCTGTTGATGGTTAAGTCCTAACAAATGAAAGCACAGAAGCCAGGGACATATTTGAACCTATTTTGAACAAAATAGGTCATTATTAAAGGAGAAGAAGGAGAACAGCAGTTTAATGAGATTCTGTCTTCCCTATTCTAGATGCAGCGCAAATGTAGATTTAAGTTTTGTGCACTGTGAGAGCATGAATGTGCGGCCATTGTTTTTGGTAATTTGGTGATGCACAATCACAGCCATGGTGCAGCCGTAAAATTGGATTAACAGACAATAAGAAGGTGTGTCAAAGCTGACTTTAATCACGGCCAATCAAATCAGCTCGTGTCATCCGATTTAAAGCCATTTTGACACAGCTTAATGTCAATGTCGAAATGGCTGAAGAAGAGAACATAGACATACTGCTCTAGGAGGTTCAGGCTAATCACAGAATTTGTAATTAAGACGCCTTCATGTGCTGATGATTTTATATTAACTTGAAAAAGGTAACTAATACGGTTTTATGTTGTCTGTAAACAGTGGTTGCATTTGTGCAAATAGCTGCATGTGCGTATAGACACGGAGTGTGTGCTGTTAATGTGTGTGCGTAAGTAGAATCTGTGTGTGTGTGTGTGTGTAACATGGAAGGTCTGTGTTCGTGACAGTGACCCTATTCCAGTGTTTTGATGAGCCAGATGGGTCACGGCAGCTGTAGCTGAGGAAGCAGAGGTGAACGAGGGAAAAGAGCAGGAAGACAGGGAGAAGAGGGAGGGAGAGGACAGTTGTTTTGAAATGAGGAGGAGAATTGGATGCAAGGAGGAGATGGAAGATTAGGAAAACCTTGCGGAAATTAGTTGTCAAACTGTGTGAATTTAGATTTTTTTACGTGTCCTGTCTGTGTATATGTCCATCTCCACTCTTAGCACATAAGACAATATGTGCAGACATTTACACAGACACACACGCAGACAGTCAGGGAGTTAAAAAGGCATCACGTAAATTAATTATGTTTCTTATCCTGGCAAGACCCCACCAACCCACGGGATGCCCCCTCCCTGTCGCCCCCACCTGCACCACTCCTCCCTCCTAAATGTTTCACATCAGGCAAGAGGTAATAGCCCCATGTTTAATTGATGGAGCATAGAGGCATTGTGGTGATGACATGGGCTGTTGAGAGGGTCCAAGTCACAAAACACAGACACACAGTCACACACGCAGCGGCCTCGGTGCCTATTAGTTGAAGACATGCTGGAGGTTCAGTTACAGGAAGAGGTGGAGGATTCAGTGTTGGCACTCTGTGGTTATTGATGAAAGACTGAGACAGAGACACACACAGCTACAACACTGATGTACCCTGAGGCGTTATGTATGTTTTAGGTTACATACAGTGTGCTGACTTCATAATAAGGCCTTGTAATAGATATTTATTATCGCTATAGATAATAGAAAAATCATTACCAGATGAATTAAATAGCTGTATGAGTCTTGAAATTCAGTGTTCTAAAACTGCTTTCGGCAACAGTCGGGCATGCTAAAGGGGTCAATCTAGAGACAGAATGAGAACGAGATAAGAGAGACACAAGGGGACCCAAAGAAGTGTTGTGTGCACCAGAGGACAGAAAGATTTGGTGTGTAGGAGAGAGGCATCTATTGGCTGCTGGCATTAAACATTTAAATGACATCAAGACATTTTTCCTCCTCTCCTTCATCCTTCATTCATTCAAACTGTTCAGTTTCCTCTCAGGTATTTTTTATGCAACCATGTGTGGCTGAGTGTGTGTGTGTGTGTGTGTGTGTGTGCGCGCGCGCATGTGGAGGGGTTAGTTTTGTGGTTTGAGTGCTAAGTGAACGTGTCAGTGCCCAGGGCAAGGGGTCTCCCCCCGGGCCCGAACTCAGCACGGGAGCACACAACCCACTGGTGGCACAGACATTATAGCCTCAGGGTGTGTGTGTGTGTGTGTGTGTGTGTGAGTGTGTGTAAGAGTGAGCAATTGTGTGAGTTTGTGTGTGTGGGTAAGAGTAAGCGATTGTGTGAGTTTGTGTGTGTGTGTGTGTGTGTGTGTAAGAGTAAGCGATTGTGTGAGTTTCCTGTCTGTCTAAAGATGCTTATGTGAGTGAATTTGTCTTTGTCCGTCTGTCTTTGTCTGTGTCTTTTGTTTGTCCCCACGTACATGTTTGTGCTTGTTTCCTTGTAGCTTTTGTCTGTTTGTTAGTCTGCGCGTCTCTGACTGTTTTTGTCTGTGCCTTTCATCTGCCCCTGTGTGTGCAAAATGTCCTTTTGACTGTGTTTATGCTGAATTGAATGAGTGTGAGAAAGCTGTGCGTGTGTGTGTGTGTGTGTGTGTGTGTGTGTGTGTGCGTGTCAAACCAAAGATGAGTCACGATACAGCCCTCAGGTCACTTTGAATTTGTGTGTTGCCCCCTAGAAGTTGGTCTTCATGACTGCACCCCCAACACACCACCAGACCCTTCCACACAGACACAAATACAGATACACACACACACGCATTTGCATGCATAAGCATTTTTGGACAAAATTCAACCCCCCCTCACACACTTAGTTTTGCTGTATATATGCCTGCAGGAACCATGAGCACATCTGCACAGTAAACACTAAAACCCCCCTGAGCCCCAGTCCCAAATATTGCTCACACTTGCACGCACTTACTCCCTCTGTCTCTCTCTCTCTGTCTTTCTGTCTCTCTCTCTCTCTCTCTCTCTCTCTCTATCACACACACATAAACACATACACACACAGACACACAGACTCTCACACTGCAAACAGATAATAGGCCATATTCTCCAGAGTGCATTCTTTAGCAACATAATGTAATGCATTGTCGTGCTGTGAAGCTTCTTCTCCACCCACACTAAACACACTTCCTCCTCTCTCTTTTTGTCCTTTTTGCCTCTTCCATTTTTCCTTCTGTCTGTTTATAGATCTTTAGGGTGAATGTTCAACAAAGAGGATTCCATCACCTTATAGTGAGACCGTTAGGCACACACTTTTGCTTCATTACACAGGCATCCAAATACATATAGGGGCCGTGCAAAGACATGAACAAAAAGTGGTACAGAAAGCAAATTGGAGAGGTTAAATCTCTGTTTCTTACTCCTATATTCATGGTCTTTAACTGAAGAAAGAGCAAAGAACCAATCAAAAAAAGACAGATCATTTCATTGTGCAGTACTTCTGCGGTGAATCTTTCTTGACTTGTCACATGTTACTTTAACTGTTGTACTATTTCTGGGCAAGTATTTGGATTTTGGGAGCAAATGTTTTGGAGTGCATTTCCCATGTGCACCATACCGAATGACATTTAAACTATTTCTTAATTTTTTTTAAGGTGTTGGATTCTTCATATCAAAAATTTGTCTAAAGTCGCAGTAGATAACTTCTGCAAACAAGCTAGCAAGCTAACGTTAGCTGTAGCATGAGACTCGTTGGGAAGCAAATCACTGCAGCTGTTTGCACCAGCTCGCCCTTTATTTCGTTTGTTGTCTCTCTCTCTTTAAAGTCCTGTTTGAATTGAGACGAAACGGTTGCAGGGA
>JAQLOL010000024.1:10271269-10292721 GCA_029783665.1 Naso thynnoides
GGGAAGCAAATCACTGCAGCTGTTTGCACCAGCTCGCCCTTTATTTCATTTGTTGTCTCTCTCTCTTTAAAGTCCAGTTTGAATTGAGACGAAACGGTTGCAGGGAAAGTTGCAGCGGAGCAAACTGGTCCGTCTCAGCTCCAGCTCGAGCTGACTGACAGTGTGGCTTGCAGACACTCTGTTGTTGGCAGAGACAAGTCAGAGCACGGTGAGCTAATCAGCTCATGTCGACATCCCCTGTTGCTAAGAAGCACAGCGTAGACCAGCAAATTAGGACAGAGTACAGAGAGCGTCACTGATTTTTCATTTTTCCGCAAAACCCTCATCCCAGTGGCAAAGAAAATATCATGTTAAAAACAGGGCTCATTGGAGACCAGTTTATCAGTGTATGGTGTCATTTTTCAACCACTATTACACTGTTTAATCAAGTTATACATCATAACATGACAAAGTGAAGCTAAAAAAGTTGTCTAGTTTCACTTTAATACCCAGATACTTAGACAAGCTTTTCATTTATAGCAATGCAAGCAGCATGAAACGGTTGAAATATTAGTGTGTTAGTTAGAAGTTATGAAGGGTTGGTCCGCCAATTTAGTTCATAATTAAAGCTGAGGTAGACAGTTTATTTTGATGTCATTGGGCAAAATTCCAATGTAAACCTTTCAGCAAATTGCAATTCAGGTGGTCTGAAAGAACACTAGACTTCTGCACCTCTCCTTGGCTCCATATTCAGGCTTTAGAAAATGAGTGTAATAGACTCTTTTCAGCCAATTGCACTAAATTTCAGAGAACATGTGTTTTAATTGGCTGCTCTACAAAGGTAGATCAGTTCATATCCTCTCAGCTAATAGAAATCTGATTCAGTGGTGGATGACTCAAAAGAAAAAGTTGCTCCTCCAACTTCAGCAATAGCTTCATACACAGGAAAGCAACCCCCCAAAAAAGAGTTGCTACCTGAGGAGTCTCATGCTACAGCTAGCTTGATTTCCAGATTTCGTCCGCCCCAGCTTTAAATATCTTATAGGTTGCCATGAAATCTTGTACAAGCCTTCATGTTTCCAGACTATGATGATGCCCTGTTTTATTCTCTAGTGCCACCATGATGTAGACTTAAGGTTCTGTGTAAAATGGCTTTATATTAGAGGTATTGAATGGATTGATGAATTATTTTGCTGTGTACATCCATGTGTCCTTCAGGATGAATTGTAATCATTCTGGTGTTAGCTGATTTTTAATCTAGCTCTTTCGTCAAGTCAGATTGTCAGTTTTACCAAAACTTTGGTTTATTACCAAATACCTGCAAAACTTATGGCATTCACAATGGCCCCAGCTGCACATTACATTTTGTGCTAATTTGTAAATTTATTCATGTGAAACAGCTGGTATGGCTGTAGCCCCTTAGTCCTGTTTTATGTGCACAGTTTTTGCATTTGCTATGAGTGCAGTGCTCTTCCTCCACAGTGTTCCTCCATCTGTCTTTCTATTTGTCATGGCTGCTTGAAGACCGACTACCGCTGTCCCGAAGACATGAGGCAGACATAATCTGCGCCTCGACCTGACATGGGTAGACAACATGCTAACACAGAGCAAGAAGACAATGTGATAGGCGAGAACAGATAGAGAAAGTTTAATGGAGAGAGAGTGAGAGAGAGAGAGAGAGTGAGAGATAGAGGCGCTATCTTCTTAAATGCATCACCTGTCAATCATTTGTCACGTCAAAAGCACTTCCAAGTGTTGCTTTGTGTTTTGTCTGTCGGTCTCTTCTACCTCCCTGTCAGTCTTTTTGACTTCTCTCAAAATGTAAAGACGGAGGAAACGAGAGAGACAGCGAGGATGTTCAATCATTCAGTGAAACCATTTTTAGTGCCTCTCACTAAAAAATTTCAAACAGTGACTGCCATTCTTTTTATCTCTGTCCTTCGCCATGGCTGCCTTTCTTAGCTTTTCGCTCTTGGCATTTGTTCAAACATGTTTGTAAATGTAGATCACCACAAAGGACAGAGCACCGGAGCCTTCAACACTATTTGCAAGTCATCTGAGCACAAACTTCAGTCATTAGCTATCATTATTCTCTTAATGTAAATTGCGTTAATTTAAATATCACAGAGTATTTACATTTTCATTAACATGTGTTACATCTGGAGGAGCTTATTTGTAAGAGCCAGCTGATGAAAGTACATCTAATTTGCATTAACTTTAAGCAGCATTTCATTTGAATAGAAAGCTAATGAGCATTTACTGTCTGACACTATTTGAATTGTCCTGGGGCACTAAAGTCCATAGATTTGACCTTGGTGAAATCAGCTTTTCTCCCCTTTTTTGCAAAATGATGAGTTTAACAGGATGAGGACAGTTTGGCTTTTTTAAACATAAACCACCACTTCCATCAGTACGTGGTGCTGCAGGCCCGGGGGAAAGGCTCATGGGGTCATCAGAACAACAGTCAGATCTTTTGTAAGCCTTACATTCACATGAACATCTGAGAGATATGCACGTTTAAACTGGCAAGTCTAATCTGAATATTTTCACTGAGAGAAGTTCATTGCAGAATTCAGTAGAGGAATGTTAACAAATCAATAAGTTTCTTACTATTGGAAGCAAAAATGTGCACATCACAGTGGATGTCCAAGTGAACGATCATATGACCTTGACGATGTTAATTAAATGATCTGCTCTCATTTGTCTCCCCAAGCATTTCAACATTGTTTGCAGCTTTCTTTCACCTTGTTTACATCATGTAGCACTCTATTTGGAGCATTCTGACATGGGAGCTGTCAGCACGTCATCCAAAATTTCCATTGCCTCCCTGCCACATATAATGAAGATGAAAGCTAGGGGGATGTGATCTTCCCCCCGTAAGCTTGAAAGAAGTGACAACAGCTTGGAGAGCGTACATTGACACACGCAGGGAAAGAAAGATAACTTTGAAAGATGCTTTTTTTGACAGACAGCAGTAAAAACAATATCTGAAGGAGGGATTAGAGTATCAGTGTTCCTCTGCTTTGAACTACTGACAAATAAAAAGATGTTTTTTTTAACACCAGCAGTTGCAACAGATTTTGATGGATAACGGGGACTATAGTTGTCACTTTAATAGTTTTTATAGACAGCTTTGATTTTTCTCCATACAATAAACCAAACAAAACCAAATATTATTTCAAGACTCATCGTCAGTTGAATTTGCAGATAAAAAACAGTTATTATACATTACTTATGTTTGTATACAATATTTAATATACTTAATAATACTCATTGTTCTGACAAATGTATGATACAATTTGCTTCTATTAATTACTTCAAACATTAGTGATTATTTCAGACATAATTAACTCTTGAAAAGCCACACTCTGTTGAACGTTGGAAAAAGACTTATCACTGTGTCTCATATTTGAATGTGCAACAGTTCTTGCCTGAGCTTGTGTGCAAAGATATATCAGAATGGGGAAATCCAAAGGTGTCAAAATAAGTAACAGACTGTGTTAAAGGTTTGAATCATAAGACATGAAAAGTAGCTTATCACACAATCAGATGCTGGCATTTCTTCCATATGTATATATGTATATATATGTACACCTACTCATAATACTCCAACTAATAGCAAAAGTACAAGTATTGAATAAAATAGAAAAAAGAAACAATGTTCCGCGACAGTAATGACTGTTGTGTCATGACTATTTTGTTATGCAGCCATCTATTTCTGCCAAGTTATTATTTATTTTTTTTTACTAGTATAAAGTAAGAGATATGCCTCACCTTTTTACAGATGTGTGTTTCTGTCTTATTTTGGGCAACTATTTATTTTAAAGGTTAAGTAAACAAATTTTTGAACCATCTTTCAGAAATGAGAAATCAATACAGGCTTAAAGTTGGTTAGGATAAACTGGAAAAAGGTGATATCACATTTTTCAATACAGCAGTTAAGATTTAGCAACATTTGAATGCATTTTCTTTTCTAGCAAAGAGCGCTGGCAGATCGGGTGGGTGAGCTTGTGCATTCAAAAGAAAAAATGCTAGTCAGTCTAATTTCATCACGTTAAGAGTTGATCTCACAACTAACAATAAGCTTATTAATGGTAGCGTAATAAAAGCAGCGACATTCAATGAGTGGTTGGTCTACTTTACACAAATGGGCTTCTCAGCTTGTTAGGATTTTTTTCCGACATATAACAAAGTTCATGATAGACAGACACAAACAGAACAGACTTGCTCTCCATTATCTTGGTTATCAAGGTAACGAGTGCATTTCCATCTATACATGATTGTTTGCTTGAAAAGGAGCAGCAGTGGCGACAGTAGCACCTTTCTGAAAAGCTCAGAGATTTTCAGCTAGAAGCGTCAGAGCAGCTGCACACAAATATCTGAGCATCTGAACAAAGACGTTAAGTGCAGCCTTTTCCCTCTTGTCGGCCACATGCCGCCACTTATGGTCTCTGTTCACTGGAAACAACTGATGAAGAAAGGATGTTTTGTGACCACAGGCCTGAACAATCTCAAACCAGTGAGATTGTTTTTATGTATGCTGCGAGGCCAGTGTCAGTCAAATCTGATCAAACCATACCCACACAGTCCTGAAGATTACTGTAAGAGGAGTGTTTCCCATCTCTTATCAGGGTCTTCACATTTCTGAGTCATCCTAAAAGCCCCTTTGAGGAACTTTCATTTTGTGTTTATTGTAGCGGCGCACATGGACAAAAGCGGTACTGCTTACTGTCGTAAAGATCTGGTCTAGCATGAGCATTTGTTTTGAAAGGGAAAAAAAACACCAATTATTTGCAAAATACCAATTCAGCCATAAACACAAAATATTGAAATTATCTAAAGAAAAATATCCTCTTGCCTCCAACCATAGATAGTAAAAAAGAGAATGGCGGTTCAATTCTAAACAACATTTCGTCTCTTCCAGTCTGTGTGCCATAAAGCATTTTGTGGCGTTGACACTGATGAAGCAAAGGCATTGTAAAAAACAGGATAGTCATCTCCTAGCTGATGGTCTCATTTGCCGATGTAGGTAAGATGACTGCTTCATAACCAGTTAAAAGTTCCTCGTATGGACTTTAAGGTGGAGATGCTGCTGTTTGAAGGTAGATGATAAAGGAGTCGAAGCCATCTGTTTGAAGATATTTCAAGTTTTGTTAATAGTTTTATTTATTTTTTTAATTTCTAAATCAGTATTTTAAATATTATTTCCAATAAGCTGTCTGTTTTCTTCTCAGATGGAGCGCAGTGAGACGGTGTGTCGTTTCTGCGGTGTAAGCTACCTTATACTGCACGAGTTCCATCAGCTCAGTTCCCGCCTGGTTCAGGTGGAGGCCGAGCTCCAGGAACAGAGAGAGACTGCCCAGATGGAGAAGGCCCAAAAGGAGGCACTGGAGCAGGGCAGGCTGGAGTGGGAGGAGGCACTTTACCTGAAGATGCAGAAACAGGCAGAGGAGAGAGAGAAAAGCACAAGAAAAGAGCTGGAAAAGAGGAGCATGGAAGTGGAGAGAGCTCTGAGAGCGGAGTTTGAACAAAAGAATGAGAGGAAGAGGAGAGAGATGAAAGAGGAGTTTCAGCAAATCAGTGAAGAAGAAGAGAGACAACTGAGAAGAGAGCTGGGAGACCTGGAGGTGGAGAGACTTAAGACACAGAGAGAAGAGCTGGAGAAGGGGGCAGAGGAAAGAGAGAAAGTTCTGAGTGACGCACTTCAAAAGGCCAATAAAAATTCAGAAGAGCTGAGAAAATACTTGCAACAGCTGCAAGAGAGGTGAGGTTTGTATGTGTTTGTCTGCGCTTCCCATCCCTGGTGTGAAATGATCTGTAATTCCAGGCTTCATGTGGGCAATTATCCTGTGAGTCATGCTGTTAACACAAAAACACACAAACACACTCTCAGACAAATCAGACATGTATCCCACTATCTGGTAAGTGCATCTCTGACACATACCTTTCTGTATAATTATATATTCCACTGTCATCTTAACGCCTTAATCAGTCAATACCCTAGAAAAGAGAGAAATACACTGTAGATATATGAGAGTTGCTCAATCGTTCAGTTTAGTTCCTGTGAAACAAGAATGTCTCACAATATTTATTAGGTTTGTTCACTTGCTGAAATTGATTTGCTCAACATCAAACAAACTCAGGGCCTGACTTAGCATGGGAGGAATTAGTGTGTTTGTGTTTGACAAACAGCGTTTTCATTTTATCAGAAAATTGACTTTCTTGCTTATATTAAGTTAAAAAAATAGTAACAAATTTTGACCTCATTGCTGTGTTTCACTCTGTATCAGCATCAAGGAATGATACATGAGGGGGCAGACTTTGTTTTAGTATCAGGATGTGTGGAGGTGTTGGGTGGATATACTATAACCCTGTCGCTTTCATAACATAGCAAGAGAGCTTTTTTTAGCTTGTTGTAACACTCCAAATGCCAGACTTAAAAATGATTATGATTCACTCCATCGGGCTGCTTGTTCTTTTAATATTTATAGCCTCTTACAATGTGACCAGACTCTATTATTGAGTTTAAAAAATTTGTTTAAAATATGTTTCTCCTAGAACAGAACTGACCAATACAAAACAGTAAAATATGTAATAGGAGATTAGTTTTATACACCTTGTCCTTGATTGCTGTGAATTGCTTTATGATTACGATGCAGGACACATTATTTTATGGCGAATGCTCTGATCCATCTTTATTCAACAGGCTAACGATGTTAGCAAACTAGGTCATATCAAGTCAATGCATAACATAGACTCACTTTGTTGATTCTGTTTATTTTCTGTGCATTGTTTGATCTGTCTTCTTTTGGAAATCCAGTGAAAATTTAGGGTTTCAGGTTGTCCCATTCACTGCCACTGATAATGAAACAGGGTACATAAACACTAAAGGATATGTGAAAGTTGTTAGGTATATATAATTCACCCTTCTAAAGTGAACCTCTGTGTGTATTTGGTCAAAAATTGCTGAGCAAGAGAGAGAGGGGGGAGCCTTTGAGATGAAAGTTATTACGCCTGGAAAAACAGTTCCTTACAAGTTCTGCCTTCCTAGCGTGAATATTAGCGTGAAGGCGGATGTTTGACACAGACGTCCTTTTTAACTAACACTCTTACACATCTTCTGGTACTTTCTGTAACATTAATTGAATATGAACAAAATGTAAGCGAACATGATATCTTATAGAGACAGCGGTTTGGGGAAAAATGGGTTAAGTTTATGTAACTTACGTGGCTGATATAAATGAAGGACAATGACATAGCAACACTGATAATCACAGAATGACAAATGAAAATGACATTTTCTTCATTGAGAGTCAACAGATTGCTATAGAAACATGTCGCATGTCTAATGGACACAGCTCTGTCCCTTTCTTTCATTATGATGTCATCATTTACTGCTACTTCAGTCAGTTCTCAGTACTGAGGTGAGGTGTTAAAGGCAGGAGTGTAGGCAGGTGGAGATCAGAGCTGTTTCCAAAGGCACTTTCCTTTCTGTGCATTAAACTGTATACAGTCCTGTTATAAAAGACACTTAATCATTAGTGGCAAATTAAGATGATGGATGATTGTAAATGACCATGAATCTATAAATGTCTGTGTATATGTTGGCTAATATATTAAAAGAAATGTCAAAACCAGGTTCACAGGTCCAGCGTGGATAGGCTTATAGCGGATGTTTCACTTTAATTTAAAGACATGCGTGCGTGCGTGTGTGCGTGCGTGTGTGCGTGCGGCGTGCGTGCGTGTGCGGATGTGCATGCATGGATGTGTAGGCCACAGCCAGCATACTCATATGGCTTGCTGGGTTTCAGGTTGTCCGTATGTTGTTGTGTTTATGGTAGACGGGTGAGCCAATCCACTAATGTAAGCTGATTATCGCTCTTATACGCTGTCTCTTCATTGAGTCAAACACACACGCGAACACACACACACACACACACACACACACACAGACAAACAGACAAACACAGTTGTGTTCAGCAGCTTTGGGGCCAAATTGGGGTCAGGAGGTCAAAGTTCAGTCGGAGATAATGATGCATGACACAGTGATGTGTGAGAGACCAGCATGAACTGACAGCGGTGGACTTTCTCTTTTTCTCTTTAGATATTTCAAAGTGCATTTGCATTCAAATACACATTATTTATTTATTCATGTGGGTGAAATGCTGAATTAAAAGTCAGTCATCCACCCTTTTCACCTGGTTATAAACTAATTAACTTTCTACTCAATCCCATTGACTCCTCTTTGTTTTTCTCTCTGTTGATCCCAAAACCCTCACACCAGCTATTTGCTAGTACTATAATAAAATTATACACTGTCACTCGCACAGGTGGTAATGAAGATATTAAAAAGTGAAAGAGCGAGAGAGAAAAGGGAAAAGAAACATGTGAGTGGGAGTTAATGAGGATGTTCTGAATGGCTGGCTACACAGCAGGACTCTGTTTTTATATGGGATGTGTTAATGATTGAAGGCCCTCCCCTCCCACCCTGATGGGCCTTTTCCACCAACATGAAACCAGTTTCTGCAGTTTGCGCACTGGACCATTTAAAAGATCTGAAGTATTTTGATCAAAAATAAATTGGTTTTGGAACTTGAAAAGTTGGTTCCCAATTCGAGGAAAAAAACTGAAACAAGTATTCCTTAGAAACTAAGTGGGCACATCAGATTCTACAGGCGGTGGTGCAATGGTTGATGACGTGTCCTGATTACAATAATTACAATAACTCTGCTCTAAACAGGTAGAAATGCAAACACAGACAGATTTGCTAGATCGCATAGATGCCAAGAATTCTGAATAAAACCAAGTTCAAGCATCTGATCCAGTTTGGTGGAAAAACACCCTGTGAGACCTAAAGCCCCTACGGAAACTTCCGTTTTGTGCTTTGTAGAGACGTGTGCGGACAAAAGCGGTACTGCTTACTGTCGTATGGATATTGCCTAGCGAGAGCATTTCTTTTGGAAGCGTGTGAAAGAAACACACCCACGTAGTTGCACTATACCAGTTTAAAATATCAACATTATCTAAAGAAAAATACCCTCCTGCTTCCAATCATAGTAAAAAAGGAGAACAGCAGATTGATTATGGTCCTAAACAACAAATCGTCTCTATCAGTCCGTAAAGCATTTTGTAGTGTTTCTGCTGACTGAGTGGGCCAGACAAAAGTGCTGTAAAAGACAGGATAGTAATCTCAAATTTCCTTGCTAATTGTTGAGATAAGATGTGAGGCATCACAATTAAATTTAAACTGTGTCATAATCAGTTAAAATTTTCTCGTAGGGACTCTAAAGCTTTAGTTGGAAAATTATGTGCTTAACCATAAAGGACAATCGATCAAACAAAGGGATTTATGTGAATGATTCTAGTCAGACAGGTACTTATCACTTAAACAAATATTCTGGCCCTTTTAAATATGGTTTTGTACCTGAGTCTGTTATTTTTATGAGCATTGTTTGAATAGAGATCCTGATACTGACCTGCTCTCACTCACAGAAGTACAACCAAAGCCACACACTCGCAGGTTTTCCTCTTCTTTCTTCCTCTATTTGGCTTGTTTGATCCTTTGTTTGACTGACAGGATAAGAGAGGTGGTTGTGGTGTGTGTGTGTGCATGTGCGTGTGTGTGTGTATGTGTATGTAGTGGAAGAGCCTGACTGGTAGCTCGATGACAACACATTCACTGTGCAGCTAACTCCGATTAAAATGTCACCTGTCAGACAGCATGTGTGCTCGTGACAGGAGTGCCTGGCTGTCTGTGTGACAGGTGTATGACAGAGGAAAGCAAACTGAGAAGGGCAGTAAGGTGCAGAGTGCGATCAAACCTGATTTCTTAATGTCACCTGCTCGACAAGTTCAAACACAGATGAGATGAGATATTTTGATCTGCGGAAGAAAAAGGAAAAGGGATGGAGTAGAGAAATAGACATATGCCATATTAGCTTTCCTTTATTTACCAGCTTCTGATTTTTAAATACTGTTCATGTCAGCATTCAAGGGATTTGATGTTGAAACTCGGTGCCAAGTTTCTTAAAGATGACTCAATCAAGATGAGTACATTTAGCTGTTAAGAAATGAATGCACTGACTTTTAAGCGTACACCTCTAAATGCCACGGCATCAACAGATTGCCTTTCATACAGGGTGTGATGTAAAATTAATAGTATCAATGACAACATCTGGAGCTGTCTGATGGAGGAATTTTTTGTATCTCAATCCTTTCATCCTGCATTAAGTGATATGTGGTAAAAATCCATTTTAATCAATCACATTTATTTTCTGAATGCACTTTAAGGCTGATGTCCGTCAGAACCAAAGATTGTTTGTGTGGGAGAGGACTCTTCATTCTGTAACACCCCTCTGTGACTGCCAGTAGACGGTTTTCTTGTAATTCAACCAGACCAACAGAGCGACAGATGATTTAGCTGAAGAATTAAGGGTCAATCTTACCGTTAAAGGATTCAGCTTAAATTACTGATGCAAGACAAGAACATAGATGCCTTTGCCTTCTCTGTGTGTTTAGTAGGTCGCTAGATATCCACCCTGCCGAGCGGGTTTGCGTGTTCCATGGAAGTGATAGGGAGATGCCTTTACTGCAAAACACATCCAAAAATCTCCAACGCACTCCATCTACATGTTGTGACCTGTATACTCGCTACAGAGACATCGTCATTGAGGATGAAAATACCGAGGAATTAGTTGTCTGGGCATAATGACACAGTGCCTGGGAGACAACAGAGTTATTTTCGAAAATGACAAAAACAATATTGTTGCAATTATGTTGTAGTGACTTGCACACCCCACAGGTTACTTGCATTTACATTGACCACGCTATGAAATAATGTTATTTTTCTCATTTTCAGAGCATAACCACATTGTGTCCCAGGCGCCATATCACTACGCCAAGACAACTAGTTCCCCTGTATTTTCACCTACAATGACGATGTCTAGCTTGGTTAATGTGCACGGTCATGATGTGTTTTAGAGGCCTTTAGACAGCGGGAAGACATCTATCTACCTATCACTTCAATGAACGTGCAAAACTACTTGCTCATGGCAGGTATATCGCGACCTACTGAACATGCAGAGAACGGAAAGGCATCTGTTTTTTTGTCTTACATCAGGATTTTGGATGATTCAGGAACATTCACAAAAAAGTGCACTTTGCCTTTGAACATTCAAAGCTTATCAACTAAATGGGTCTGCATCTTGGCTTCTAGTATTGTAGTAAGTGGCTTATTAAAAAACAGGGTAAAAGCAAAGGAAAATGTATCTATATAGCACAATTATATACATGATATATTTCAAAAGTATTTCACAGACATTTAAACTTTATAACAGAATGTAAACCAGCTCATAAGATTGGATAAAAATGTGAATGTTTGTAAAAATTTGGAGCTAATGCTGAAAATTGAAAATAGACTTAAAAAATGGAAGCGATAAATTTAAAAAAGCAACAGCAAATACAAAGATTTTTAATGTAAGGACACTGCAGTGTTTTTGATATTATTTTTTGGCTAAACCAGGAACCAGATTATCACAGCAATGTGACTGAGTGTGATGAAGGCAAGCTTTCGTTTTTTCTAGGTCAACTTTAGAAATGAGGTCTCTTATACTTGTTATATTTTTGGATGATAAAAGAGCAATCTTGTGACAAAGTTAATGTGGTTGCTGATGTTTAGGTCTCAGACTTCTCCTCGATTTTCCTGTGTGAAGCAGCACCATCTCCATAGAAAGCTTTATTCTGTTGTCAATCTTACGCACATCTCGCACTTCAGATATGCTTTTATTCTTGCAGAACTGAAGCTGCTGCTGTTACACTGATCATGCGCTGCTCTTGTTGTGCTTGATCTGTTATTTCAAAGTGACACCTTAATTTAAAGATGTAGCTACAGGCTGTGAACATTAATTAAGCTGGATCTTAGAGCTGTTTTTGCCTTTTCCAGCAAGAGGTGACAAAGTTTAGCTACTCAGAAACTTAAATCAAACTCAAAAATTTTAATCTTACTATGTTTGATAAGGGATTCAAAGGATTCAGACTTTGAAAAGTGGGTTACTTACACGGTTTGGTATCAATTAAATGCTATTAAGCTTTAGCCCCGCAATTGGCAAGGTTTTGCTTCTTGTCATCACAACTTGAGCCTCCTCACAGACATTGTTAAACTTCTTCTTTCTGTCTCTATATTGAGTTCAGTTGTGTAATCAGTTGAATGCCATTGAACATTGAATGCCAGGATCAACACTTACAAAGGGGTTAAACCTACCCCTTGTTAGAAAAAACACATAAACATGTATGGACAGACAGAGCTCATCTAACTGAAAACAGGTTGAAACATATCATGAGACTTTTGCGCATGCTTATGGTGTTGAGAGACGTGTCTGGGAATTTGATATGCTCTGCTGCTTCTACTTGACTGGTCTAAGTCTTGATCCAAAGTTTGTCTAGGTGTGCATGGTGTGTGTGTGTTTGCATCTGTACCCATGTCTGTGTGTGTGTGAGTGTGCCTGCACACACTTGTACACGCCTGCAATAGATAGGATTATCACTCTTGTGCACAGAAACAAAAATTGGATTTGGCAGTTTTGAAGAATGAATCATACAAATGTGTGACAGCACACACAAACACACACCAGCACACCCACACATACACCTGAGGCTGGATTGTAACCGTAATAAGATGACTTGCAGGTGCTAGAGCAGGAGTGAAGCAGAGACAAATGATGGCAAATTAGTTCTGTACTCATGTGGTTTTATTTCAGTTCCTCGTTTCCACTGGCAACCACAGAAACAACATAAATCACTATAGTATCTCTCTGTATGTGCATGCGTGTGTACTCATATATGCATTAGGTAATATCAGGCCGACTCTATGGAGAGCCAGAGCCAACATGTGAGGTATTAACATAGATCCAACTTCATATTACCACATCAAACACACAGACACACAGGAAAACTCATGTGTTTGTGTGTGTGTACTGTAGTTGCATTGGAGGAGAAGATGACCTCTATTCACTGCTGTGGGGCTCATGACAACAAGCTAAACAAAACAATATTAGTGTCTGTGTGTGTGTGTGTGTGTGTGTGTGTGTGTGTGTGTTAAGAATGCACGTACACGTACACACAAAATATGACAGAGTTTATTTGGTAATCAACAACATGTTGGAGCAGTAACATAGCAACCTACACACACAAATGAAACACACAATGAGACATGTTGCTTTTCTGAATTTAAATCCAAACTGACAAGCTGGAGGCAAATGCATTTCCATCTCCTCAGTGGTAATTTGGTTAGCAGTGATATGATATCATTGTTTGTGCCTGTATTTTGTACTTGAGTGCATCTATGCACGTGTGCTGTTTTGGTGATCACAGTCATTGTCGATGACTTCACTTACTTGAAAACAAAATGTATACAGGCAGGTGTCTCTTTCTCATTCTTACTTAAATACACATACACACATACTCACACACACACACACACAGCCTCGTACGGTTATCTTTATGGGGCCTAGTCACTGACCCTCATCCTAACCCTAACCATAACCTGATACTAACCCCGCTTAAAGTTTGTTGTTTGACTAGCCCATTTAAAGTGTGCACTTATACTATGCAAGAGTTAGTGTTTGTCAATGTGTGTGCCCTTAGGTATCGGTGTGTCGTGTTCAGTCTTTGCTTCTTTTGGTCAAAGTAAAATGGCCTTTAGCTTTGAATGCCCTGCCGTGGTGTTGATCAAAACAGTCTTTTAACTCTCACACATGCGCTGACACACTGGGGTGAACAGATGACGCTTTGATATGGGAAAGCTTTTATGTCATTTGTAATGATGACAGGAAATGCCAGCACACACACACACACACACACACACACACACACACACACACACACACATAAATATGTAACCCCTTTACAGTGATGTGCATTGATAAGCTATCACTAAATGGTTTAAAATCAAGTTCACCCTGACCAATGTTAAAAGGCCTGGATAGGTAAATACCAGTGTTACAGCTCCAATGAGTGATCACTGTTGAAAGATGGTCTCTTGTGGCAGAACAAGGGATTACACCTAATTTGTTTTGACTGCCGTTTTGAGGACACCACCTATGATTGTCATAGTCCAATAGGAGAATAACAACAGATAAAACAGTCCAGTCATGAACATAATGATACTTATACAGTCAAACATTAAAAGCAATGAAGCATCTCAATTAATTACTGGCAATGAAGCATAGAGGGGCCTTAAAGCTGTTATTTGTAGATGTAGGTGGATTTGCATACAGTAATCTGATATGAAAGGGTAAGGATGCAGAGGCCAGCACGGGCAAAATTACAATCGCCCTGAAGAGATTTAGCTCAGGACAACGACTAGGATAAACAGACCTAATGAGAAAGAACATTTTGTACACTGTCTGGGGTTTAAAATAAGCCTACTAGGGGAAGTTAAGGCTTTATTATTTTGACCTTCATTCCAAAATCTGAAAATATGATAGAGAGCAGAACTGGCTAAACCTCTGACACAGACACACTCTAAAAAGGAAAAGAAATGACTTGGTAGGTCAAAATAACACTTGGGCTGGCATATTAGTGTTGTTGTTGTATGTGCGTGACTGCGCGTGTGTGTGTGTGTATGTGTGTGTGTGTGTGTGTGTGTATGACATGTCCCAACGAGGCAGTTGATTTGGGCTGCTGGTAGGGGGTACTCTAATCTGGCATGCACTCACTGGCACTGTGTTACCTAGTTATTCCACTGACAGCCACTGCCCGGGGAACAGGAGCTCAAGCTCACGCACACAGGGCACACAAAAAAATTGTATACAACACACACACACACACACATTCACGAAAACGCACACATCCCTCTTGAGGCAATGTTCTTTCTGATCTCTCTCTGGGACTGGTAGGGACAGATGGGGGAACAGTAGGAGTCTGGGCCACAATCACTCGAAAAGCAAAGGGATGCACGCACAAATGCACACATCGCATGTGCACACACACACACACACACACACACACAAAAGATCACAGGCTCACCCAGACTTGGTCAGAAAGTGGCAAACATACAAACAGACAGACTAATGCTCATGGAAAAGTCAAAATTTCTCCTCCTCTCTCGCACACATACACACACTCTAATACACACTCTCACACACACACAAACAAACACACACTTACAAACAAACACACAGATACACAGAATTACTAGAAATAACCCACTCATATTCCACACTGCTCTCATCCTTCCTACAGTGCATTCAGTCCATCAGATAAAGAGAAACTCACTGTAACCTTTTTTAACTTTTTCTTGCAAATAACAGCCTCTCTCACTTCAAGACAAAATAGCAACATAAATATGCTAAACCAACAAACTGAAAGCCAACATTTACAGGGAAAAAAGAAGCACTTACACTTGTAGTGCATTAAAGATATTTGAATACAAAAGATGCACTGTTTCTCAATAAGTCTGCATTAAAACAATTATACCTCGCCATTTCACCCCTTACTCCGTGTAGAAATGTTGACACCTGCGCACACTTTTAACATTTAAATTGCTATTTACTTCATAGTTCATAAATCTGTACACAACAAATGATGCACGACAACATCCTACAAATAAGACTGCTGCTGTGTGCATGGATGATTATTCTTGACCTCTGGGGGACAATTTTTTTGGTGAAGGAAATCGAAGCAGAATGGCCCACTTGCTATTGATTCTGAGCTTTTAGACGTATCGTCATACACCCAATTGAGCTGGCTCAGATGTCATCACTTGACCCTAATATGACCTTTTAATTCAGGTGATGTTAAGTGGTTATATAGCCGTTGAAAACTCCAGATCACTGGTAAATATTCAGGCGGAGACCTTTACCATAAGACTGCTCATGTGTTTTTCGGTTACTGAAAAAGCAGGTTCTAGATTGATAGGCCATTGAAGAAAAAAATACTTTTTCTCATGCGTACAGGCATTTCTTTATGCTTTATTTTTTCCAAAAGAACATTGAAATTTGGTTAAACACTGTAGAACATACAAACAGTTGGTCACCATTGTATTCATACGAGCAACTGCACTGATGGATATGCACATCAGTTCATGTGATAAATATTCAGTGATAATTTTGTGAGGTCATGTACACCATCCATTTTTCCAAGTATCACAGCAATTTGTCAGTCTGTAAATTTAATATGAAAACTTATTCTTTCCATCCCTTGAATAGTAGTAACAATAACCATCCAGTCAGTGTTTTTTGGCGGTTCAGCCTGTAACCATTTTCGTGTCACAGCTTTCTTCCTGGCAGCTTATAATATCTTCCCTGGGTATTTTTAATGGACAAATAGATGAACTGCAGTGTTTCTCAAATGATCATTGTCTTTGGACAATGGAGACATGTCCAAAGACATGCAGGTTAGATTAAATGGTGACTCTAAATTGCCCGTAGGTGTAGCATGAATGGTTGTTTGTCTCTATATGTCAGCCCTGTGATGAACTTGCAACTTGGTGTACCTCACCCTCGCCAAATGACAGCTGGGATTGGCTCCAGCTCCCCCATAATGAATGAATGACGAATGTCACTTTTTTCTGATGGAGATATCCTTTAACAAAAACATACTGGCTCTCTCTGTCATTAAATTCAGACATCACGTCCCGTTGACTCTGTCTTGGCTGGTGGAAACCCCGCAGCTTTTCCTTATCTGAGTCTTGGTGCATCTGCCAACTGTCTGTATTCACTGGTTGCTGACAGGTGGTCTTCTTCATTTTCTTCAGGATCCCAGGATCAGAGGATTTCTCTAAGTCGACCATGAGTCCCCTCTTCTTTAGGTCCTCTGTTGAAACCGCTGCATTCTTGTAGGTTATCAGCCCGCTGTCAAAAAACACTTGCAGCTTGGCCGGAGCGGGCTTTGAAATCGTGTCCCTTTTCCCAAAGAATCCTTATTATGTGTGTGTATGCTTTCCTTTTTGCAAATGTCTCTGCCAGGTAATCATGGTCAAAGTAGATTCTCCTGTCACTTTGATAAATCTCCATTTTCTTCTATGCTGAATGCAGTATCAACTATTTAGTTTCAAAGTTCTGGAAGCATATGACCACCAACCTGGGCTGCGCCTCACTAGACAGTTTTGGGCAGAGGGCTCTATGGCACTACTGCAGAGCAAGTTCAACATCTGCACGGGGCTCCAGCTCTTTTTTCTCAATTAAAATCATCAATAAATTGCTGGATGTTATTTCCCTCACTTCCCTCTGGGATGCCATAGACGCTGAGATTGTCTCACCTTGTGTGCGCTTCCAGGTCTGTTAGCTTCATTTGTAGGCTTTCCTGTGTTTGTAGTGACTGAGTCAAAGCCTCCTTGATGTCTGGGGTCCACTCTTCAATGTTGGCGACTTAGCCCTCGCTCTCACCCATTTTATCAATTGTGATCTTAAGATTGGTTATCAATCAATCTCTCTTATTTGGCCAGTTCCTTTGTTAAATCATCTTTAATACTGCTACAGAAATTTCCCAGTTCAGACTTCATCTCTGTGGCCATAATGTTATGTGTGCTCAGGTGGCAGTGTTACTTTTCATGTCCACAGCAGGTAGCATTAGCTCCGTGTTTCACCCACATCTGCCATGACAGTCTCCACGTTCCTTGGGACATGGTCCCTTCAGTCGCTGTTTACTCACTCTTCTCTGCTCTCAGGGGCTGCTTCCCCTTGCTCTTCTTGTACTTTTCTCTTCCATTATTATCTCGAGTAAAATTTCACTGTAAGTTATATTTAAATTGGGGAAAGAACACCGACCAACCAGCAGGGCTAGTTATGCTGCCATACACTTCCACTCCTCCATCTGAAGTCCTCTTGTACACATCTTTCTGTTGACTCTGTATGTCTCCTTGAATTAATGTGTCAACACAGTTGATACTGTTAATTCAAACATGGCGAGCAGGTCAAGGACTGCCTGGTTCCAGATCTTTGATTCTGCCCACCACTGAGTTCAGCTGACAAATTCTACATAGTCTGGCATTGCAGCATGTAACAATGGTTTCCCCTCAAAAATGTGCAGTCCAATGAGCCCTGCTAGAGACATTTGATTAGCCAGTTAATATTTTAGTGTACTGTTTTGCTGTAAAAAAAGAGAGTTTGTAACTCTGCCTACGTGTTGAAAACAGAGCGAGATAAAATTGTTTGCCACTCACCACCCACCACATGGAGCATTCATTGGTCCTATGTGATCAGGTACATTAGTCTGTTTTGATTGGTTTGGGAAAATCAAATCTCTCACCCCCACGGAAATCTAAAAAAACACATAAAGGTGGCAAATCAAATTGAGCATCAAGACCTGTAATGTAAAACTTAACTAAATCCAGCTTTGACAGTCAACGTGGCATCTGATGTTCCGAATATTCTGTTCATTGGCCTACAATTTGAACAAATATTGAAAGGCTGGAAAAGATGCAGCAATTTTGCTTCATTGGGTTACTTTGAACTATTCAGGACTTCCCCTACATACAGGATTTAAAGATGTCATAGCTGTTCACCACATAGAAGAGCTCATGCACATCAAAGAAGAGTTGCACATCAATATCACGGAGACATCCCTTCCTTCATTTTCAGATTTGATTGTCTCATGTTTTTTTCTAAAGTGCAGCCAATAGACAAAAAAAAAAAACTGGCAGAGTCCCTGCATCCTGCATCAAACTACACCTCTGATCAAACTTTGTTGGTTGTGATTGTTACCTGTCTGGTTTTAGTCTCTATTTGTCTAGTCTGCTCATGTGATACCTAATGCTTATTATGTTTATTACTCTCGCTGTCTGGCTGTTAGTGCCTATTTGTGGGTTTTTTTAGAAGTTCTCTGAATGTCCAGGTTACACTGCCTGTGTGTTTATGTCTTGTTTGATTACTCTTTGCTGAAATTTGTCTGTCAGATTGGATTACTCTTGTCTTGAATCAATCAGGCTGAAAGGCATTGCAGAGAGGAAGGATCCATCCCAGTACCCTTGCAGTATTTATGAGTATCCTGTAATAAACTTTTCTTTCTTCCTGTGTGTTGATTAATGTCAGTCATAAAACTAGCTTATTAAAGCATTACCTCCGACAACAAGATTAGGGTGGTGCAGTAGATCATGGTAAATTAAAGGATACACTTAAATAGCACTCCAGTAAGTGTAAGAGTACTATGTGTTAGGGTGACGTGGCAACAGTTGCCTGCAACCGCATCCCTTATGAATATGCACATTAGAATATTATAATGCCTGTACCTCCACCTTCTCTCAAGATCCTTAGCTCTTTGAAATTAATTTAGTTACTTCTTCTTTTCCTATGCAAATTACCTTCACTTTGCACTTTAATCCCATTAAATATTTGCCTCTCTGCTTTGCTTACTCTGCTCATATTCAAATTACAATATATTATGCAGTAATTATGTGAAATAAGATAACATGCGCTAAAGAGGGAAGCCCATCTCTTTATATCAATTACCTCTGAGGAACATTTCAATTTTTCATCTCGTTCCATTTCATCACAATCGTCCTCTCCCCTTTATCATTAAAGTTGCAACATCCATAAGCTCATTTTACCCCATGGGAATGTAGTGGCATTATATGAGCCTTAGGTTCTCTAATTAATGAATATTGCTCATGACTCTTTGCCCTCATTCTTCTCCTCTCTTCTTCTTTTGTCTTTAACAGGCTGACAATAGCAGCTTTGATGAAGGAGGAGGCAGAGCGGTTACTCGGAAAAGAGAAGCAGCGAGGTGAAATCCTCAGGTAAGGAAATAACCAAAGAAACAAAGAAAGATTAAAATGATGCAAGAGATTGGAGGGAGGGTCACATGATATTAAAGGTTTAGTGAATCCAAAGCCGGATGTAGATGAAACACACAAAAACAAAAGATGGAGGAAAGAAAAAAAAAGAGGCTACGGGTTTGAACCTGATTGGTTCTTAGTTTCTTGGCCAGATGTATGGCAGGAAGGCCAGGGCAGATGGGAAACAACTGTGTGAGATGATAGAGGGAAAACAATAAAGGAGAGAATGGAAAAAACAGAGGAGAGAAAGCTAATTCAGCTGACCCACTGGATCTGTCCTGGAAACAAAGAGTGAGACTGAAAAGGACGAGAGTAGTTTGTGACAGGAGAGGAGCAGAAAAGAAAGGTGGAGGAGGAGAGAGTGGGAGGGAGGAGATGAGACGTCAGGGAAAAGAAGTGCTTTTCAATCAGGCCACTGACATTGAACGCTGCTTAATGAGTAAACCATCGGGTATGCAAAGGCACGCAGTCTCTTTCCCTCTCTCTCACTTTCTCTCTCTCTCTCTGGTTTTCACTATCTCAGCCTTATCACCGGTGACAGATCTGGCTCATATCTGTTCCTCCATTTGGTGCTGTCAGCCTTATGATTTATGTCATCTGACATTATAAAACTGGCTCTCGTGACAAGCAGTGCCCATGCTCTCATCCACTCTGCACGCACACACACACTCTCGGGCACCACAGCGCAGCTCAGAGTCTCCCCTCTCATTCCGTCTCGTCTGGGACCCCGTTCATTTTTGATCACCTTAAGCCACAAACCCAGAATAAGAAAAACAACAACCACTCAAACCCCGCTGAGCTCTCAAAAACGGTCAAGTCACTATGCATGCAAGACCCAGCCATGTTCTTGATGTTCATCTTTGCATATGTGTGTTTGTTCACGCAGGTGTGTGTGTGTGTGTGTGTACTTGTGCGTAACTGCATGTGTGCATATGCTTGCGGTGTATTCGCATGTGTCTAGTTACACCATCGTGTGTGTGTGTGTGTGTGTGTGTGTGTGTAAGAAAACCGAAAACTGTTCGGTGTGCTCTCATCCACATGTTCCTTCAAAAGTGGTCTCGGAGTAACAGAGTGTTCTATTCCAGCACTTGGGTTTTCCACGTCTGCGCTTTGCATGGGTTTGTGCCTTGATGCATGTGTGTGCATGTGTGTGTGCGTGTGTGTGTGTGTGTGTGTGTGTGTGTGAGCTGAGCTAGTGATCTTTCATGTTGCTCAAAGTGCTTTTCGTCTGAACATGGTTCTTGGAGAGTAAGCAAGATGGAGGAGAGGGAGAGAAAGAGAGAGTGCTGTAAAACATGGCTGTGCCCTTTTTTAAGGACACTGTGGTTACATTAGTTGGCAGTTTTCCTCTGTCTCTTTACCTTTTTTCTTCATATATGGTCTCACTGCCTCGTTTTTCTCTCTTGATTATCATTTTTTCTCTCTACCTGGAAGCCATTAAATACGAAGCATAGATCACCAGCTGAACTCCTCTGGGGATGTTGTGATTTACATGGTACATGGTCTTGGCCCCTCTTAGCCTGTGTAGACAATGTACGCGTGTTTTTTGTGTGTCTGGGCTGCTGGAGACAATTTCATGCGTGCTAGCCAGTTAACATTTGTCCTCTGGCCCTGGGACGAGATTGTCTGACTCTTTGACCTTCTCAGCTATCTTTATGCGCCGTGTCTTTTTTTTTTTTTTTTTTTTTTTTTTGGTGTTTGT
>JAQLOL010000024.1:10334695-10345197 GCA_029783665.1 Naso thynnoides
TCGGTGATCGACTAGTACGGGCTTTCATACGAGAGGAGCGAGGGCGACCGTAGGTAAGTCTTCTGAGTTTTTAATAATCTCCCGGTATGCTAAATAAGTTGTTGATGCTTGGTTTTATGTGTAGGGACCCTAGTCATGCTACTGAAGGCACATTGTGCTATTTTGAGCAGTATTAGTTGTTAAAAGAGCCGTTTTGTAAGCGTGTTGCGCACTGCCCCATTTCGATGCATGTTAGCCGTTTTTGGGCTGTGACTTTGCTCCGGTCAAACTCGATACAGGTTGATGAGCGAAAAAAACTCTCTGGAGGTCTTCTTTGATGAGTGTCCGTTCAGAAAAAGACCCTCAGATCATTTTTCGCCAAATTATTCCTTTAAGACATACAGTCGGTCAGCCCAGCATGGTATTCATTTGTGAGGATAACGGGAAATCGTGTGTAAAAAGTGTTAACAGTACCAGTGGAAATACAAATGATGAGGATCCCGCTGATATTTTGCATTTCATCCCGAACAGTGAACAGTTGCTCATATGCTGCATAAATGTGACTATGATGTAGACTGTGTGCCACAGCCACAACAGAATTTTCACTCGACTAGAAACAGCGAATCTTTTCTCTTGATTTTTTGCTTAAATTTTAAAGCTAGAAGACGGTTCAGCCAAGGAGGAAGACTCATTAATACACAAGTCCATTTATATCATAAAAAACTCATCGCTTAAGGTGGGAGAAGGGCATCCATTTCCCTTCTAGAAGGGTCATAAAGTCAAGTTAGTGCCTCCTATCCTCTTCTCATCACTTCTGCGTCACCTCCTCCTCCTCCTCCTCCTCATTCTCACATCCAGCTCAGCTTTGCACTGCTGCAGTCCGACAGGCATGTAACAGCCCTCCCTTTCTGTCCGCCCACTGTTTCTTTAACCGTCTCCCTCACAGAGCGCCTGTCCACATAGGTTCAGCCAGTTCAAGGTGCCCTGATGCCAATTTCACAGCTGACATGCTCTTTTATGTCATTCATAGACCTTCGGCACAGCAGCTCCCCCACCACCACCTCGCTTTTCTTTCTGTTCTCTCTCATCTAATTTAAAGGGTCCTTTTTTTCTCTGCTGTGCTGCTAGTTTTAGAGCGGATAAATCAGTGTAATCCCTTTAGATGACCTTTGTTTTTCTTTCACTTTCTTTCTATATTCTCAGCCCTTTGACTGTTCATCAGTTCTGCCTCTAATGTTGGCTCACAGTTCTTATCTAATTCAAACCCGAGCTTCTATCATCCTTTTACTTATAAAAGTTTTATTGATCTGTCAATGTTTGTACGTGTGTGTGTTGGTTAGAGATAATCAGGTTTTGATCATGACCTTGTGATATCGCTTTGTTGCCTAGATACAGCTGCAATGTCAAATAGGCATTTTCATCACAGTGTTGTAGAATATAAATGAACTTTCACCCAGCCCGTTTCTAAGAGAGCAAATAGTAATCAATCTTCTGAAACAAAGGAGTTGTGCGATATTTTGTCCTAGAATTATTCTAATTAATGACACTAGTGTCATTTTAAGACCTTTTATATTGCTTACATAATGATAATATACTTGTAAGAGCAATCAACTTTTAATTTTTTTTAGAATTTCAGACATTGAATTTGGAATCTATGTACAAAAATGTAATTTAAATAAATACAAAACATTCGACAGTGATATGGAGACTATTTCATTCCTTAACACGCACTAAACAGCCAGTCGAGTTTTTAGCTTTTAGCTTTTATCATTGCCGCTGATTTCAAACAAAGTTAACATACCTTCTCATAAATGTTAATGGGTTCTCCTCTGCAATTCCACTTTAACGTTTAACATCTACCTTTTTGGGACTCTTGTGAATACCTAAATGGAAAAGCTTATAACAGAAAATCATGCGGCCAAAGTCCATGTATGAATAAATGAATTTGTTGGTGGGTAATCTTAGAATCACTGAGGAATAGCACGTAGGGCTGTGTGATGGCAAGAATCTGGCAATACGATGCATGGCAAGATTTAGGGGTTACCATACAATATTTTGTGATACGTTTAAAGCTTTTTTAGTCTAATTGTAGGAAAACTGTCATAGTGTAAAGAACACACCACAATATCCCTAAAAACTGAGTTTTGTGCAGTTAGAATATCATTGCAACACTTTTTGTGCAATAACGGTTGGGGGTTTAAAAAAAGAAGAAGAAAAAACACTGCCCCAAATCTTTGTTTGTACACTATTAATTAAAAATCCATACAGTGCTTTTGAGAGTCAATGCAATTACACATAATATTGCAATATTTGAGTGTCATATCGATATTTCCTTACAGCCCTAATAGCATGTTTTTAAAAGGGGGAAAGTTTAAACATGTAAACATTTATGAGCAGTGCTTAAGTGCATCACTGGTGATCTGAGCAGGTTTTTAAGCCCCAGATCCACCACTACAGCTGTGTAGTGTGACTTCAAATCAAAATCCATTTCGACTGTAATACAGTTGTCAGGAAAAACACCTTTAAACCTCAAGTACCTTCTGCATCTGGGTGTGCTAATTACTCCGAATGCAAGCCTACATCCAGTTTGTGCTGTTGAGGGTCTCGGTCCTTTACTGTGTTTTTAACACGCGCGTGTGTATTTGTGTGTGTGTGTGTGTGTGTGTGTGTGTGTTGGAATGTGGTTTACAGTGTGAGATTAAAAGCAGGGGCTCTGTGGGTCTGCGTGTGACTTCCATCTACCAGCCCTGTAATCCTGCTCTCACTAGGAGCCCCTAATGATGGCTGTCTCTCTCCACAGCTAGACTGGCATGCACAACATCACACACACACACACACACAGGATCTCACACGTGCCTGCATATAAACAGCCAGTAAAGAGACTCACACTCCGTGTCCTGCGTACACACAGAGAGAGGAAGTGACCAAAATGGTGTGCAAGCTGTCGCATATACACTCACACACTCACAATAGTTGCGTACAATAAAACATGATACACTGCACATGAAACATCGATAGTAGCGGTACTGTTGCACATACATATATTTTGTGTGCAATTACAGACACATATAAAGAAAGTCACACAAATATAAATGTAAAAAGAGATGCACCCTCCATCACAGAGGTTTTCCTCATACACACACAGAGATCACTGCAGTAGAGCTAGATATACACACCACACACACACACATTGTCAGACAGACAGACAGACAGACATTGGAGATACCTTGTCACTCACACATGCACTCACCAGCACACGTTCATGTAGCATTTTAGCACTTGGCAGTACAGAGTTATGTACTGTATTTTACGTCCACAAACACAGACACAATTTCCAGTAACACAACGTATGTTTTGGATCATCCTTTAACCTATAATCATTTTGCATGACAGCATGACATCACAGCAGCAGGAAGCGCTTCACACCATGTCACATATCAGACTTGGGTGAAATTACTGGTTAGTGTAAAGAGCAGTCTGACTGGTCAGACTATTAATAACTCACAAATGATCATGTCTCATAATGTACTTCATCAGCTTAGTCCAAATAACATAGACACTTTCTCGTATTTCCCTGCTGTGTTTGCAGGCCTCACACTTTGAAAACTCCAGATGTAAACCAATCAAATGGCATGTGTTTGTAATTAAATGAGCCAGTGATCAGTATTTATGGTAGGAAATGCATGTAAGTGATGAGAAAGCTATGCAGGGCCCTGCAAGAGCGGCTATTTTTTCAACTTTGGCTCTGGATTTGAAGAGAGCAGCTTTCTTGTCTCTGTCTGGCTGTCATATAGCAAGAGTTGTTTTAAACAGCTTTGACTCAGTGAGAGAGGCTCTATTTCTCCGTGGACCTGTAGATGTAAACATTATAATATATCACATGTCGACTTCCCGGCACCAATGATTTTAGTGTTTGTTCTGTGATTCTAGAAAGAAATGCTCACGCTGATTGTATGTGTGTATTTTTAAATCTGTACAAACAGTTAATATCTGTATATCAGTCATATCTGTACGACGTATCTGTGTGCAACATCTTGTGTGCATGATCCTGTGCTGTACGTGCTATTAATGCCAGATCGCTATGACTGTCTTAGCGAAGCCTGCCTGTGTAGGTCTAGTTGACTGAGTCTCTGTGATTGTGCCAGTTTTTCTCAGTGTCTCAGTGTTAAATTTAAGCAAAACTTTTTACCTGTTTGTTTTTCTGTTTTGTTTCTCCCCTTAATCTCTTTTACCAGTTTTCTCTCTATCTCTCTTGAACGATAATCTCTGTAATGCTGCTTAGCCTTGTTCTCTCTTTCTGTCGCTCACTACAACGAATATCCTTCTTAAATCGTTCAGCCTTCTGTTTAGTCTTAAGATAATATTATTTTTGTTTGAAACGACATAAACTAAAATGTAAAAAATGTAAGTTGAGGTTTTGGGGGAAATACACATTGTAGCTCTTTCTTTCTGAACACCAGCAAATCTTTTCACTTAGCTCTTTATGACAACATTGGCAGTGGGCGCAGATTTTGTTTTCGTCTCTTTCCGGTATGATAGTAAACCTGAAACTGTCACTGTAATGTCAAGACTTATTTGTTTGACCCAGCTGTTGTTTGTCAAGAAATAGTTACAGTATGCAGTTCCCCTAAAATCACAAAATGTCGTTTTTTCCATTTCTGCTACTGAGTTCAACAAACAAGATGCAACCTGTGAATTTGTGCTTTTTGGAGATGTTGGTTGTTAGGCCTTTGAGCTTTGGAGGGAGCTAGACTAGTTTTTCCCCACAGTTTTCAGTCTTTGTGGTAAGCTAAGCTAAACACAGCTTGCTCACAGAAATCAGATGATAATGATTTCATCATTATTCATTTCATCATCTTACTCAACACAAAAGAAAGCAAATAAATGTGTTCCCAAAAATGTTCAACTTTTTTATTCATTCTTTTTGCTTAAAGGAAATACTGTTTTAAGACATGGCTTGTTAAATGACTCGCTGAAATACTACTTCCTGACTCTCTCTATCTCTCTCTCTGACTAATTACCTCTAGGTGGCGTTACTGCAGGAGACAGTAAGGAGAGAGTGTCAGGAGAGGGAGGAGCTGACTGCGGCTCTGTCTCAGGCTCAGCAAGAGCTCCTTGGGCTGCAATCTCTCGTGTCCCATCAGGGCTCCTCCGGCTCTCCTTCAGCACCCACGGAGAGACACGCTCCCCTGGGGAGCAAACAAGAACCCCGGGTTCCTCTCAGCCGTTCTTCAAATTCCCCAAACACGCTGAGACCCTCCCCTGCCGGTACAGACAGAAACAGAGGACGGGGCAAGGATGAAGGAGAAGCAGGGAGGAGTTTGAGGTCCTGGAATTGTGGTGGGGTGTTGGGTGGAGAGAAGCGAGAAGGAACACTGCCCAGACTGAAAGCAGGCAGCGTAGTGAGAGAGTTCCAATGTAGGAACAGTTTAGTGATGGAGAGGAAGAAGAGACTGTAAAAAACAACCTGGATCATGTGTTAAACAGTTACTGCACCTGTTCAAAATAAAATAATCCTGTTGTGTTAAAAATGTTATTTAATAGTAATACTAATTATCTTGTTCCCCCATAACATGTACATTTAGTCAAATATCCCTCTAATTGTGTGCTCTACAAGTCACACGCACATACACACTTCACTATACACAAGGCGCAACCACTGAGTCCTCATACACCAGTTAACTCCCACGACACACACTGTACAACAGACATGCACTTGTTTTCTCACAAGCCAACTCACGCACTCTCAGTGGCACGCACAGGATTTTCAAAAACACCCACGCACGCACGTAGTAAATACACACACAAATACATGAAAACACACACACAGCCTGTCACAAGGGCAGGGCTGGAGGAGCATGACAGCGTGTCCCTCACCACCTGTGGACACAAACAAAAGGCAGGCAAACACAAAAGAAACTGTAAGGCAAGCACCCCCGTAGACTCACACATGTGCACACACACACACACACAGACCAATTACCCAACACTCTTCCCCTCAGGCGTTGTGTGTTATTGACATCATTCACTCCGTGCAAGGTCTTTCCATCCCTCCCTCCCTTTCTCTCTTCCTCTTCCTCTACATTTGGGATGAATTGGCAAGATGGGAGAAGTGTGTGTGTGTGAGTGTGTGTGTGTGTGTGTGTGTGTGTGTGTGTGTGTGTGTGGCATGGAACTAATTACCCCACT
The DNA here is from genome assembly GCA_029783665.1 of Naso thynnoides. Lineage (NCBI taxonomy): Eukaryota > Metazoa > Chordata > Actinopteri > Acanthuriformes > Acanthuridae > Naso > Naso thynnoides. The sequence goes on from JAQLOL010000024.1 coordinate 10,340,864, forward strand.
CACACGGAAAGCTTTTAGTTTGACTTCCCCACATCTTCTCCTCTCTTCTAAAGCATCGGCGAGACCATGCACGTGCACCTTGTTCATACAGAAAGGTGGCATGATAATGGTTTTGTCTTGCCAACGCTTCCTCTGTTTGCCAAAGGACACATGTACGGCTTATCTGCCGAGAATCTCAGTCAACAAGGAGAGAACGTCCTGAAATAATAAACAATGAACTTACTTTGCCAAAAAAAAATTATTTTGTACCTGCTCTGTCTCAGTCAGAGGCTGAAAGGGAACATTTCCTTCTACAAATGACAAACTGGTTTATGTTTTTTTCAGAAGTTGACTGTGATAAATTCTTTGATAAGGAATTCCTGTGACAAATTTGCTTGCAAGGGATTCTTTAAGTAAGATTTCCTAATAAATCTTAATAAACTGTTTATTTAATTCTGATTAAGTAGACGTCACTTGAGAGACAAGCCTTACAGCCCCTTGATAACAATCAACAATATCCCCCTTCATGTGACGAAGGTAACATTGTGTTTAGTGCCGTGCAGCTGACTTCTTGTTGCCTTCCTGTGTTTGACTGTGAGATTGCGTGTGGCCTTGTGTGTGTTTACTCATTACATGACAGTTTGCCATGCGTGCGTGTGTCTCCAGTGATTGTTTCTGTATTAACAAAACCATTGCTCACCGTTTATAATCACGTAATGTCACTGAAGGACATCAGTTGTGTGGCCATTCACACAGTGAAGTGTGTGTGTGTGTGTGTGTGTGTGTGTGTGTGTGTGTGAGCCAGTATTGTGCATGCTGGCTCACTGACACGGCTTACTGGTGCACTTAAAGTCTGGGTAGGCAGATTATTTTTGGTGTCATTGGGTAGAAATTCCATAAAAACCTTTCAGCATATTGTAATGAAAACACTAGACTTGTGCACCTCCTTGACTCTGTGTTCAGGTTTTATACAATAAAGACCACGATGGGCACCTTTCAGCCAATCACGGGTCATTTCAGAGAGCACGTACTCCCATTGGCTGCTCTACACTGTGTTTCTTAGTGATAGGTGACATCACTAATTAGCTGTTGAAACAAGTGAAGTGCCTTATGTTCTAAAACTGGCCTCAGGCGACACCGTCAGCTGACTTGAGTCGAGCTGAGACAGACCAGTTCACACCGCTGCAACTTTCCTCGCAACCATGTCATCTTGTTGCCAATCTTTGGTGTAAAATGAACAACAAATGCAATAAAAGCAAAAACAGGGAGGGTGCAGCAGAGTTGTTTCTTTAGGAGTCTCATGCTACAGATATCTTGATTTCCAGATGTTGCCTACCTCAGCTTTAATGGAATGGAGCCAATACAATGTTGTTATTTACTCCCACTGTAACAACTCAAGGCGTCTGCAGTGAAAAGCATCGCTTCTACATGTGTGCTGACCTTCTGACAACTGCTCACATTCTCCCTGCACATGCATGTCTGACCGTTGACCTTTCCTTTTATGCTTATTAAATTTCCTCCCGCCGTGACCTGCATGTCTGCTGTGTATTTGAAGAGAAAAACCTCTTTCTGTGCCAGTCAGCGACATTAGTGCGCTTACTCTGCACCAACTCCATTGCACAACACACACTCTCCCTATCACTGTGTCTGCTTTGGCCACACACACTTTCTCTCTGCTTCTTCTCCACTCCTCTCTCTTTGTATCGCTGCAGTGCATCCATATTCTTTTCATCTCTTTGGCCTTCTTTTAATATTCAACCCTTCTGACTCTGTTGCAGCTCTCCCTCAGCCTCTCCTCCTCAGCTGTTTGTACTTTTACTTTATTTTTGAACCAGTCAGCTCTCTCTTCTCTGCTCCCCTCTGCTCTTTCACTGGGACTTTTTCCTTTGCTCATGCCCTTGCTTTATAGCCCTTGACCTGGTGTCCTTCCCGGTTGGTGTGCATGTGTTTGAGAAAAGAGCCACAGGGCATGTGTGTGAGAGAGATCTGGCCTCAATAGATTCATCTCCTTGAAACCCTTTCTACATCTCTATGTGTTTCACAGGCACACAGCTTAAAGCCCCATTGCACTGATGTCAATGACGTTTCAAACGCTCTTAAACATTCAAATTTAATCCCTCAAAAAACGCCTACATTCACCAACATTCATTCGTGTACACATGCATGCCATGCACACACATTTGGAGTGTGATCTCCTCGCAGTAATTATCATAGCAGGGCAGGCATGCACACGTGTCCCTGGAGAATCTGTGCAACTTGCTCATAAACACACGCACGGCACTCCTACAACTAAGCCCTTGTTCGTCACTGGGTGTCCCTGAACGCCTCTCTCCTGCGTCGTTATGGTCGTTCCGGAATTCTGCCATCCCGTGAGCCCTCCCACACCCTATAATTAGTGTCACCCCGGCAACCGGAGAAAGAATGCTCAGTATTCTTGTCGTCGTGGTAACTGCGTAAGTGTGAGGGCCGGAGGTGCTGGTTGTAGGTGTTGGTGATGACAGGGACAATAAGACCTCAGTCTGCCACCTCATGTGGTGTATTAGTAAAACTGAGGAGGTAAATTTGTTTGTGTGTGTGTGTTTGGATATCTGTCTTTGCCTTACATGCCATATACAGAAGAGCCTCGACAAGGTTATGAAAGTAGACCCTTATGCTGTGTTTGCATCATTACAGTTTGACACTCACGTGCAAATATATTCCTAAAACTTCAGGAATTGGTCAGCCACGGCGTGAATAAACTGTTAGTTGGACCCAGGGCAATAATTTGCTCTTGGGCTCCAACTGACCCCCCCATTTCCTCCCTGGGTGAATTGTGTATAAACCCTGCTGTTACCATGTTCACTGCACACACAGGACTATTTGTGGCAACTTCGCTGCATGTGCCTGCAGATCTGGAAAAACTACCTGCTGGAAACTACCTGGCCACAGGATTGCCATGTGTCAGTGAGTTCATGGTTATCTGATTAATAACTACCTTGTTCAGGAAAATCCACCATATGAGCATAATGTGTCACAAGATAAATCCAAGAAGCCAAGAAAAGACATGAAATTGTCTTTATTTTTCAGATTTTGAATCTTTGCTCTTTTTGTGAAATAGTACGACCATCCTTTTCAAAAAGTTAGGATGCCGTGTAAAAACATTAATAAAACAATAAGGGTAATAATTCCCTTTTTAACATACACTTTTATATTTGTTTTCCCTCATTAACTTCATTGATTTTGTAACTAATAGCATTAACACCTTTTAAACAAGTTGGGACAGAGACAAACAATACTGTAAAAGATGTGGAATGCTCAGAAAACACCTGTTTGGATTACTCGACAGGTAAACAGGCTGATTGAGTACCAAAGGGGCATCTTCAAGCGAGAATGGCGCAAGCTTTACCACTTCATTAAACATGATTTCACTAAATGGACTCAGTAAGACTTAGTAAAACTGTTGTTAGTAAACACAGTTAATTTGCCAATGTTTGCATACTATATGTCTATTTATATTAACGCAGCAAAGCAGCTTTTTTGGATTTGGGGTTGTATTACTTTCACCCTCAAACTGTAATTTAGATTGAAAATCTGAGATGTTTGCGTGCAAAAATTACTTTTTGATGGACTTCTCAAGCTGTGACTAGAAGTCGCAGTTAGACACTGACTTCATTTCAGGTCTCGAGCCAGACTTTTGGAAATCGCTCATATAAACTAAACTAATTAAGGTCTTTGAACTAGATTTTGATATAGGGCCCTTTGACAAGACAGGGCCTCAAATGACATAATAATGCAGGATCTGCCACAGTTGAGATTTTATGTCAATGCAGATTAATTCTACATTCCAGATCCCAAATGACTTGCAGTGAACCTTGGATTTGCACGTGCAGAGCAGTTGATCTCTTTGCCAACAAAACAACAGAGACAGTAAACCAACAAAGACATGTTGATGAATTTACACACAATGCTCAAAGAAACACGCTACAGCAGTGTAGGCCCTGAAGTCACTTGTTGGTAGCAAAATTGTACACAAACACGGCAGTCAATTGTACCACAGCATCAGGTTGTTAGTGGGGATTTGGTCCAAGGTCAGTTGTATGAGTCCTCACAGCACAAACACAAACCGTAACCTCAGAAAGTTCACGGCTTCTCACATGATGTGCCTGAGTTTCTCAAACCTCAACTAGTGTGACTCTGGTTCCCTCTGCTGCCCGGTTTAGATAATGTGAGGCTTATGGCAATAAAATCCTGAGGGCTGTGCAAGTAGTGAACACAATGTTCCTCGGATTACCTCACGTGGAGCTGCGCACCTTCTTTGTCAAAATCAATAGGCTGCTGTATGGCTTTTCTTTTTTTTTTTTTCATTTTTAACACAG
>JAQLOL010000024.1:10358255-10371200 GCA_029783665.1 Naso thynnoides
TAAACTGGACAGATCGAAATGCATGTTTCACTTCAGCACTGTGTAACTAAGAAATAGTTAGCTTTTCTCCCCTCAGCTAAAAGGGCATATGATTTATTTTAAATGCTGTCAGTCCCTGTAAACTTGTATTCATGAATTACAATCTTTTTATCCAGCACATCAGCAACCAGTTAGTGTTTGCAGAAGTCTACAACCACAAAATTTGCAGTTAATATTTATTTTTTAAGTGTTAACTTCAGTTTTAACCTGGAATTTTAAATCAGAAAAAAAAGAATACTTTAAACCCTGATAAAGAGGTAGTGCTGCATACGGTAAATGTTGCGTCTCATTGACTTGCAGTTTGGGAATGAGTGAAAGGTGGCTTTGTGTAGAGAAGATGCTATGTTTTTTTTCTGTGTGTTTTATCTCTATAGGAACTACATGAACGACAGCCTGAGAACAAATGTGTTTGTGAGGTTCCAAGCTGAGACTATCGCGTGTGCCTGCATTTTCCTCGCTGCCCGAGCTCTGCAGGTAAGAGGAAATGGTGGTTTGACACACAACTTTCAGTTTCTTTCACTGCTATGAAGTTATGTGTTTTTAAATATTATTTAACCTCCTTTGCTTGGGTTTCCACAGATACCTCTGCCGTCCCGACCTCACTGGTACCTGCTGTTTGGAGCCACTGAAGAAGAAATCAAAGAGATCTGCATCACCACCCTTAGACTCTACACTAGGAAGAAGGTAGTTGTTTTTGTCTTGTGTTTGAATAGCACAGTATCAGTAGCATGACACAGTAGCATGACCTAGAGTCATCACGTGAGTAATTACGTGACAGTGTCACCGCTGAAGACTTCAGCCCTATATGTCGTGAGGGGAAGTGCCTGGTACAGCCGAAATACTGGCAGCAGTGTGAGAACCCAGCCTGCTCACAGCAGCCAGTACTGTTGTCTGTGTGTAAACTGACAGTGTGTTTGCTTTCCCAGCCCAACTACGAACAGCTGGAGAAGGAGGTGGAGCGGAGGAAGGTGTTCTTGGCAGAGGCTAAACTGAATGCCAAAGGTCTTAACCCTGATGGTACCCCTGCGCTATCCACACTGGGTGGCTTCTCTCCTGCTTCCAAGCCCTGCTCTCCAAATGTTGTCAAGGTGGAAGAGAAGTCTCCAAACCCCCAGACCCTGAAACCAGTTAAGAAGGAGCCCGACAATCGGACTCAGGTCAACAAGAGTCCACACAATGGGTAAGAAACACAATATTTATTTGTGAGGATTTTATTTTAATTTTTGTATTCATATTTTTCACTTTGTTTGGTTAGCCTCTTTTTAATCATAAAACATCCCATCCACTCATAATTGTGTTGATTTCCCCTTTAAAGGTAGGCAGTTAAATTTTTTGTATTCTCTGATGGAATTTAGAAATAGAATTGAATAGTTGTGAGTGTGGCCCGAATGTAAGATAGTGCGCTTACACAAGGAGAAAATAGGGGTCCTCTGGACAATGACTGGCCATTAGCTTAATATTTAAAGGTACATTTAACATTTGGTTCTTTGTAAACAATATATCACCATAGCACCGTAATGTTACATGTGATTTTATGTTGACGTCTTGCTAAAATCAATCTACTGCCGGTTATCTGTCTGTGAGAGCGTCTCTTTCAATATCAAAAGCCTAAAGTTTTTTTGTTTGTTTTTTCTGTTTTTTCAGTATAAGGAAAGATGTCAAGATTGGGAGGAACAGCAGGAGTGGAAGTCGATCTCGTTCAAGAACGCGTTCCCGGTCGAGATCCCGCTCCCCTCGAAGACAGTAAGATCACTTGTAAAGACTTGCATAGTACACTGGTCTCAGTAATAACATGGTGGTGGTGTAAGAGTTAACACATTCCCTACTAAAAATGAACAGGTAATTTTTGACTTGCTGGATGTATTCCTAAACCAGTCTTCTCTCTTCTGTTTGGACAGTTACAACAGCAGGCGCAGTTGCTCAGGGACCTACAGTTCTCGCTCACGTTCTCGCTCTCACAGTCGCAGTCCAACACCTCGAAGACATCTGCCCTCACCCCTTCTCCCCCACCTCAAGTCCAAGACCAGCCACCATGGCAACAGCGACTCCAAGTCCAGCGGACGCCACAGCAACAGCGGAGGAGGAGGATCTGGTCACAAGAGGAAGCGCTCGCGTTCACGCTCACGGTCTCGCACTCCAGTTAAAGTTGACCGGGACCGTGACAGAGAGCGGGAACGAGAGAGAGACAGAGACCGCAGCTCCTATGACCTCTCTTCAAAGAAACACAAACATGAACGAGGTGCTGGCCATCGAGGAGACCGTAGAGAGAGGGAGAGATCTCGCTCCTATGACAGGGAAAGAGAGAGAGATCGTAGCCACAAGAGCAAACACCACAGCAGTAGTGGACACTCAGGACATAGCCGTCACCGACGCTGAGACACCAACAGACTAGCTCTGGGACTGATGGTCACTGAGGTATTTTCAATAAACACAAATCAAATCTGGCACGTTCTCTGAATGCTGTTTAATAATCTATTAAGCTGGAGTCATATTAGCAGATACATATTGCATGTTCTTAAACATGAAACGTATATAGTAGCACTACAGCTCGTGGGAAGTGAACAAAATATTTGCAACCTGTCACATGATGCTGCTGACATGTCTTAAGGGTTTGAAACCAAGAATTAGCCAAAAAAAAAAAAGAGAGAAAAAAAAAATTGAACATGTTCAGTAGCTGTCAAAGCTAAGTGCTGCACTTCTGCTATTACTGAGAGAACATGCCAAGTTTGATTTCATGTCGGGTTTATGAACAGCCCCATACCGACAAAGCTGAGTTTCTGGGTTCCTCATATGCATCAGAAAACGGACTGTTAGGACAGTTTAATTTACAGGAATTGTATTTCTCTTCAGCCTTTAATATTTTTGCTCTTAACATGACACATTTCATTTTGTTATTGTTAAAGTTGTCTCTGAAATACTAATAAAGCCTTGACATTGGAGACATTTATGGAAATGCAATTGACTTTGCCTCAGTCCCACACAGTTTCTGCATGCTCAAGTGTCTTGATGATAAAACATTCTTCCTTTGACTCGTCTACACAGCAGCACGCCTGTAGCTGATATTTAGCAGAGGCAGTTGTTGGTTTGTTACCGTAGATTGAATGTGTGCATCTGAGGAATCCGGGCTGTAGCAGTATCTGCTGACAGGCAGTGGACAGTTTGTAGGTTAACTAGCCATGTTTTTTCACCCATCTGGTCAGACATGATCAGTGGGTGAGGGAAGGCACCAGTGCAGTGTGACATCAGTCCCAGATCTGTCACCCTTTCCTCCATCTATAGGTTAGTCTTTCTTTTCCCAGGATACCACCCATGCCACACCACTCCTGTCCCTCAAGCCTACTGTTGTGTTCTTGGTTTTACATGTAAAGTTGTGGACTTTCTGAAAAGAAACTTATTTACAGTGTAAAGACAGATTGTTATCCACTGACAATATGTGAACGCTTTGATTTATAAAAGCAAACTGCTCAGTGGAAGGATTGAATGAATAAATGTAAAATATAAATGATCATTCAGGAAAGATCAATGTGTTTGCACATTAAGGGACTGGCAGGCGAATGGTTTTTTGTTTTTTGGACAGATGTATGTCGCTAAAGATGTTTTGTAAAGTTTAAAAAAAAGCATACTGGTAATAGACATGTTTTCCTTTTTTACAGCAGGGGATGCAGACATGCTTTCAGAAAATTTTAGGGTTGTCAATTTGTTACACTGGTTTTTAGTCTGCATGTGTTCATGTCCAATATATTTTTTTTCAATAAATGAATTATACCACTGAACTGTGTCGTTTCATTAAAATTAAAGCTTTTAAAACTAAAGGAATCCTATTGAACAACATGATGTGGTTTAGTAAGTAAAGACTAGATTGTGCCTCTTCAATTTACATTTGCTTTCAACATAAGTTTTTCAACTTAAGATGGTGACGATGTTCTGAGTCATATATTAACAGTAGAGGGCGCTGTTGGCCTTAGTATTGGAAGTACTCATGCCTTCCTGCAGTTGATGGATTTGGATTTTTTGGAATTTTAATACTACACAACAGAAAAAAAAAAACTAAATTAGGAGAACATGTCTTGCATCACTGTCTGATTGAGCAGTTTAAAAGACATTGGTTCTAAGCTGACATTGGAAATAACTGAAAAAATTTTTTTTTGATTGTTACCCTCTTTTGAAGGTCATGATGGTTTATTAAGTGTGTCCTGTTAAAAAAAAATTGAAATGTAACAAAGTATTGTGATACATGGTGATACTGTAGTGAGTGTGAAAAAGCAACATGTTCAAATTGGAGATGTCATGAAAAATAAGAAAAAAGGTAAAAGGCAAGGCTCTCATTGAACCAGGACTGTCAGGAACTTTACATTTGGTAATATCTCTCTGTTTTTGCCAAGTCATGTATAGCTGGCCCCACAGTAAGTGTTTATGGGCCAGAAAGCCCAGTGACATGAACATTCAGCACACACACACACAGACCCTGTCGGGCCATCTGATGCTTGTCAAATGGAGAAATGGAAAGCCAGTGCACGGTCTGCCAAAACATTGGGTAACACAAGCACGTTCACGTACAGTTGATCCCCTCTGCACACAGACACCACTGTATCAACAGTGTGACCTGGCTGCGGGCCTGACGATCAGTAAATCTTTCCTGAGTCGGTGCAGGTTCAAATGCACCACTTAGGCAAACAAAAGTTGACTGCAGAATAAGTGTTCACTGATTTGGTCTCACCTGATCAGTCCACTGCAGTGATAAACTAACTGCACATCACACCTGGCTTACCAGCAGGGCAGATGGCGTGGAATTAACAAAACATGAAGAGCTTCACCGAGCTGCTCCAGTGTAATTAATGTCCCTGTTGGGAAGGAAGTGTCAGGAAAGATTTAGGGCATTAACAGTGTAACAGTGATCCTTGGGCATTCTATACTGTAATGTGTGATTCTGTAAGACTCTTTTTTTTTTTTCTTGTCCAAGAGACGTAGGTGTGACATGAATATGAAATGATGACATGCTCTCTTCTGATCAGTGTGAAACCCCATAGAGAGCAGAATAGTAAATGGCTGTGACCGCCGGAAGCCATTCGCAATGAAGACCCACTAACACAAAGAAGCTCACACGACCATAGCGTTATTAATCAGATTACATTTTATTTTCAGTGCTAAATTAATATGAACTGTTTTATAAAATAAGTTTTATGTGGGTCTAGCCACTGAGGGGCAGCAGAAGCGAATAGCAAACTCTTCAGTGAGCTGCTGCCGATTTACACCAAGCAGCAGTTATAGAAAAACAGCCTTCAGGTGGAGCTGCGTTTCTGTTCACATGATGACAACACCAGCCAAAGTCACTTCCTGTTAGCTTGCAGTGATATCTAATGCTGCAGTTGCTAAGTACTGAGCATGGTGCTGAGCGCCAACCGTAACTTTTCAGTCTAATTAACTTCTCTGACCTTGTCTGCAAATATAGTTGCACTCTCTTCCCCGCACACCTTCAAGGCTAACTCAGAAGTTAGCATAGCCTTGGAGGGGGGTGGGGTGTTTAAAAAAAGAAGCTGTGGCAGACAAAAGTTTAGGATATAACATTTTTTGTTCAGTATCATAATCTTCATTCATGAACAATATTCCTGTTAATTTTAGAATTTAAATGTATTTGCCTGAAAGTTTTTGAAAAAGGCAGACAGGGTTAGGGTTAGCATGGTTTGGCACTCGGCACTTCCTAACTGTAGCAGAAAGTGAATTTGGCTGGTGTTTTTAATCTTTTGAACAGAAACAGGCCAATGTTCTGTAACTGCTGATGGTGTAAATCAGCAGCTGTTTGCTTATGAGTTTGCTATTTGCTTCTGCTACCCCCCAGTGGCCAAATACGTTACTGCTGTTTAAAAGATTGTGATTAACATGACTGTTTTTCCACTGGATACTAAGAGATATTGACTTTTGTTATTACAGCTGCTAACAAAAATAAATTAAACATATCTGGTGTGTATTCTTTTGAGCTGTTTTTTTGATCATCATGTACTCAGTCAGGTTTAATTCCTGTTGTTGATGAGGTGTTAGGATGGGAGGATCTATTTTCTGCAGTGTTGCTGCACTTTTCTAATTTTATGTGGAGATGGATGAGGAGAGAAAAGCACTGACACATTATTTATATCTCCCTCATCCCTGCACAAAGATCTCTGTGATGCCAAATGTCATGTAAATGGGGTTTTACTTACTGGGAAGAGATCTTAGCAATTCCGTAAGTTCTGCTTGCACATGGTGTATACAGAAGGTAATGCAATGTGCTTTATACTTGTTAACAGTTTAAAGCAGCAATCAAAGAAAGTGCAGACTGCACATCCATTGAACTTGGTCTGATTCAAAGGCAGAAATCACATCTTGTCGCACTTGTTGTGATTAAATGCTGAAACCAAACTGTAGGAGGTTCTGAGCTTTCTGCCATTAAAATAAATCATAGATGCCATTTTAGTTGCGTCAAATATACAGTCATACATTACTACCAGAGGGTCAATAATATTTCACACTGAATCATCCTCTGAAGCTTATAGCTAAGTCAAACCATTTTTTTTCCAGGTCCTGCATGACAAATCTGTTCCTTGGAGTGATTCTGGAGGCTTGAAATGGGAACATTATGACAGTATGGCAGCGTCAAGTGAATAACTCTGCCAGCCACAGTTCGGCTGATGTATGGAACCAGTTTCTGGATCAGTGATCATGACAAACTGCGAGAAGAAGGATCTCATCTGAGGGCTTTAGAGTTTTTTGGATTGTAAGAAATATAACAAGATGCACGCATGCGGGAAGGAATGTGTTGCTTTACCCGCAGGGCATATGGGATCATTTTAGTGATTCTCTGTCTCTATGGGTGTGTTCAGTGCTAACACAACATCTTCCAGTTATAATTTATGTAGGGATGTCATGTAATGATCTCTTAGAGATTAGAAATATAGTTTACTGCTGCCTGTGTGTGTGTGTGTGTGTGTGCATCTTCCAGAACTGAAGCAACAGATCCCTACTTGGTTTATATTGATTTGTGGTTTTTTTCTTGTTAAGCCCCAAAAAGCTGTTAAAAGACTGAAAGGAAGAGTCAGCAAAACTGATTGATTTCACTGTTGAAGATTTATTGTACGATTCTCTCAAGAAAAAGACAAGAAGGCAGTGTCGGGCATGCAAAAAGTGCATCAGGCAAATATACAATGCATAACAATAACACTTTAATCGTCAAGAAGACCCAGCGTTCATTTGTTTGCAGTATTAATTTATTGTAATATAAAAACAATGGATGAGGAAAAGGGGAGATAAGATAAAATCCGTTATTCATTGTTTCACTTGCCTTTAGACACACGACTGAAGTGTTACAGTGCTTGTAAAAATAAATACTGACCTTGTATCAAAAACCGAACATAAAATCAAATGTGATTAACAACAGGCTAAAGTAAAAAGTTAAAAAAAATAAAATAAAAAAAGTTTCAGATGATTCTTTACACAAGGTTGATATTTATGTTCAAACTTTTTTTAATACATTCAGAAACTTCAATACTTGTGTCAATCATCTTCACATGTACAGCGAGTGTGATTTTTTAAATCTTCAGCAGTGTTTCCTCTGGGTATCTTCTTTCTTCACTGTAAATATAATCTCATTGTAATCAAAATAACAGATCATTATTCTCCAGTGTGACAGACAGACAGACAGACAAATGCTACAGTATCTACAGTCTACAGTCTATTTACACAGCTGCCTACAAATGTATCTCGTTAAGAGGAAAGTACCCTAAAACAACTGGCCTTGGCTAAAAATACTGGCCCCACAGGCCTGGAAAACTAGGCCAACATGGCAGCGTGACGGCTGAGTGTTCACATTGTTATTTCTAGACAGCTCTGACATTCATGAGATCAGACATTCACTTCAAACACCACGAAATCAACATTGCAATAAAAGGGGTAAAATCAGCGTCATGGTACATTTAGAGAGGAGAACAGAGAACTTTCTCAACTACAGGGCGGCAGCGGAGTTCATGTTTGTGTCAGTAGTTTGTTTGTGTGTTTTTGTGTAGCTCAGAACAAACACTTTTAACTTCGAAGCAGTTTACCTGCACAGATAAGTGAGATTTGCTACAAGACTGAATAAATGAATATATCAGTTACAGTTATAATCCTGTGTCACTAAACCTGACACACATTAAAGTCATTTAAATGAGAGTGGATCATGTATAACTGAGGACAATCATGGTTAGCTTGGTTCTGATGTGTGTCAGATGAGCCTGCAGCTAATGTTAGCAGCTCTGTCAGGCTGTAGCCATAAACATTGCAGTGATTTAAGCTAAATGAAAATGTTACCATACCTACAACAAACCAAGGTACGAAGTTTACCATGTTCACTATCTCAGTTTAGTGGGTTAGCACGCTAACATTAGCTAATTAGCATTAAACACAGCAGCTGTGGCTAAGGAGCTTGTGGCTAAAGTAATTAATTTTGATGGAATTTGGTCATAAACCAAAGTATCTCACAAATGAAAGTGCTGACCTGAAGGTGACACTGGATGGAAATGTAAAGGATCACTCAAAAATACAATTCATACTGAGAGTGACATGATGTCTGTACCAAGTCTGATGGGAATCGTTGTTGAGATATTTACCTTAAAAATGCAAATATGATGATTGCACATATGTTCCACATTTAATTAAATCCATCTTAAAGTTGTTTCACTTTCAGTTTGTACCAACATTATTGTCAACAGAGCTGCGATGCTGGTAAGACTGAAAAATGTTTACAATTATGTTTTTAGAAAAACCTGTACTGCTGGTACTGCTGGAAATCCCCCTGATGTTAGGGTGAACAGCCAGCTGTGTATGTAGGTCATAAATCTAAAAAAAGGGGGAAAAAAAAACCTAAACGTGAAGGAGAGGCATGACGTAAATAATGTTATGTGCAAGCTGTGTGTGTGTGTGTGTGTGTGAGTAGAAACAGTGGTAACTTGACCCAGTGGGAAAGGTAGAGTGTTATGACTGCTTATACACAGCTAACAGGATTTCAGCTGTGGGACAAACTAAGACCAAGGAAAATGCTTGACCACTCTGCATTTTTACAATATTAAGGTTCTACATTTTATATATTAAACCAAAACCAAAAGTAGCAATTCATTTACCTATGGGCATGCACACAGTTTAGATGTGGATTTAGATAAAGATCAAAATCAGACATCATGCAACATAATTGATTTGCCATGGCCGACGGTGGGTGTTTGTCAGGTGCAAAGAGTTCAGAGCTTAACTGGATCAAGACGTGTTTTTTATCTGAATCCTGGTTAGTGAGTAACATGAGGGAGGTATAGAGCCTCACATATGTTCTGCCACAGGCTGTGATTTTTTCATGTGGAAGGGTTCACTTCATTCAACCTCACAAAACAAGACCACAAACGTTTTTAAACGCCAACCTTTGGAAGGTCTTAAAGTTTTAAGATGATGCAGACTGCTGCATATCACCTTCAGTCTTTTACTGTCTAAACAAAACTTTCACTGAATTGTCGTAAATCAATATGACTGAACTGGCACCGTTTCCAAATCCGCAAGGAAACCACTAATTTGCTTCAAGGTTTTTGTACAACTCTCTGGTCTAAGTTGCACTATTAAGCAAGAACAGCGCTGACAGTGGAGTGAAACATGGAGGTAATTGTTGCGGACATTTCTTTTTCGGGAGCCAAGAATAGCCCAATTCATACATATTGATTGCAAAAGAACTGAAATCTGACCACTATACTAACTCTTCACGAGATTGCTTAATAAGTCACTTTAGAACAAGAGCAGAGAGATGAAAATTAGGATCATAATGTTTTCTTTAAAAAAGATTCTCTTGAATTACCCAGTTTGAGCAGCCACATGCTGACGTTCTGGGGAAATGAAAGTTTTGTTAGTGATATAAAATACGTAAGAAATCAAATGAGGAGAGAAAAAGAAGACACAAAATTATTTTAAAAAAGCACTGGATTGATTATGAACGTCCATGTTTCACACGAAAACAATATTGAAGCAACAGTTCAAACACTTCTTGCCAAGAGGTAAATGAGAAGATTGATGCGGCTCTCATGTTCGTACATTCAATATCAGCCACTTGCTCGTTAGCGTAGCTTAGCATCAAAACTGAGAACAGTGGGGAGCAGCCAGCCCGGCTCTGTCCAGAGTTATGTGTGGGAAAAGTTCTCGATCTGGAGCAACAACTTTCTCAAGTCTTGAAGTCAATATGAGGTTGCTACGCAATGAGCGGATCATAGGAAGTAAGTGCGCCTGGACAGGAAATAGTCCTGTTACAAGACAAAACAGGAAGGCCTGCACACTGTAGCTCCCTTAGCAGATATTTTTTTTCTATATTGATCTCCATGGGTCCTCTATTGTGTTGTTATATTGTGTATAATGTTTATATATTTTCTAGGGTTGTCAGATCTGATCATTAATGTATACAGTGGTGTTTGTATTATGCGTCCTGTGAAACATCACGTGACCCATGACCTATTTAAGATGGTGACTTTGTACATCTGTTTGTCTAAAGAGCAGCATGTAGTTCAAACGCCACACAACTGGTGTCTATAATAAAACCTCTGCAAAGTGTGCTACAGCATGCAGGCTTTCCTTTTTTTCTACCCACTGTTTTCAGAAACAGTCCTGCAACATAATCAATCCATGAAACTGCAACTCGTAATTTTCTTCTCTTTGGTGTTTGACAAATTAAACAATTTAATTCTACATCGTTGATTATTAGCTTTTAACAATCTTTACGCTAAGCTAAACTGTTTTCAGTGTATAGAACTGAGAGTGGTCATATTCTTGTCATTTAACTTTGCATGAAGGAAAACAAGTAAATTTCCCCAAATTGTTGAACTACTACAACTCTACACACACACACACACACACACAATGTTCTCATCTGCTGTCCATTACAGTCCTCTTCTTCATTACTGGCTTTTAAGAGAAAACGTTCCAAGTCATTATTGCTACAAGTCCATATGAGGTCTGTGCTTCTATTGAGTCTTTATTGCTAAATACTTCTCTGGACCAAAAACATCTCAATCATCATGCATAATTAAACTCAGGACTCTAAGGTTTCCAAAGATGCTGGTTTTGTTTTTCTGACACTCACAGCAGTGAGCTGCTGCAGGCCTGTCAGGTGAGGACTTCCTGAACACATCATGTGAAATTTCAATCTGCAACACTTACGTTCTGTAGCATTAATTTACGATGGTCCACAGCTGTCGATGAATCAGTGAGTTCATGGTGTAACAGTAAGTATAGAAAGGTATTTTAGAAATGTAGCCATCCTTCACTCGGGATTATTGCTGGTGTATTTAAAGTCTTTTACATAAACAAAAATACTGCATAACACGTTGTTTAGATTGTTTTGGACAGATTCTCCATCCTAAACAGCACTGAAGATGTTTCCCACCAATAACAGATATAAAGTTTTTCTTTTGATCGTGGATGTTGTGTGTTTTTCTGTCTCTGCATGTTGGAGTTAACCTGTGTGTGTGGCATGTGTTGCTGATTTTACAGTATGCATCCTTCTCAGTTATCTGTGTTGCTCTCACAGGTAAGTGGTGGCCTCTCTGTTCTCCCTCTCTCTGGCCTGAGCCACAGCTACGTTGATGCACTGCAGCCACTCCTCAGCATGTTTCTCATCCTGAGCTTTCAGCACGTATGTCTTGTTGTCTGTGAAGATCTCAAAGGCCCGCGGCAGGCCACGATCACGTCGCTTCTTGGCTACCACCTACAGATGAAAAGCAAGAAAGATGAGAAAGAGGAGGAGAAGGAGGAAACAAACTTAAACCCTAAACATCTGTTTTCTGGGAAGAGATGCAAGATGAGATTGATGTAATTTGGCTTCTTCCATAAATTAGAGTTGTAATATACAGTAAGGCGGTTTGTAGTACTAAATTTGATGTCTTCTTTAATTATGTAAATTTTAGACATTCCACACAATATACAAACATGACAGATGATTATACGTGGCTTTAAAGGGATAATTCAGTGTTTTTGAAGTGGGGTTGTATGAGGTACTTATGCATAGTCAGTCTGTTACCTTCTGCAGATGGTGTCACTTTAAAGAAATTGCTGCAGCAGAACTCAGCAGTGTACTGTTGCAGACGGGGTCAGCAGAAAAACAGTTTTAGAGACACATATAGAAATGCCTCCCTAAAAAATCAAAATCCACTCAATTGTATGCTCAGTTTAGGGTTTTTTCATCACTTAATTTTGCCGCGAAACAGTCGTTTATTTTGGCACTTGATATTCAACCACAGTCCCTCCTGTGTATACTCGCCCACGTGTGCCAGCTTTTGCCACGCACTGTATCACTCCACAAATCAAGAGACACGAGAAAACAAAAATGAGTGATTAGGACAGTGACGACAACATGCCATTCGCTGTGGACACATGAAGATGCCTTTATGAACCTGAGCATACAGAAGAAGAATTTTTGTAGAGGGAGAAGGAACAGGCTGACAGACAGAGAGAGAGAAAAAACAACTTCTACAGAAACTAGAGACTGAAGTCCAAGAAAAAAGCACAAGCTACCTGGTGGTGCAGACGTGTGAACTGTCGTGCCCATGGACCCAGTGAGCTCCTGCTGTCATGAGCGGGACTTAGTTACAATGAAACTTGAGGATCTTCCTGAAACAGAAGATGTCAGCGCCTCATATACAGGGCCCTAGTTTCGTGGCGCAGCGCAGGTGGCGCAGGGTGGCGCAGCTGGCGCAGTGCAAGTTTCGAGCGGCGCAGCCCGGTGCGCGGTCAGTTTGGCAGTTTGGTAGACACGCCAAGATGGGTGTGGCGGCGCGGCAGGGGGAGGTGTCACATATTCATTATGGCGCAGTCAAAGTTTCGTGGGAAAATGCCCCGCCAAGGGTGCGCCAAAAGCTCGCCACCTCAAACCTGGTCTAC
>JAQLOL010000024.1:10380927-10397891 GCA_029783665.1 Naso thynnoides
GCTCAAAATTTGTGTTACCATTGTACTATGCAACTTCATTTAATTGGATCGTTTCACTTAAATAAAGATCTTTTTTAAGAGACTTATATCTGACAACCAATCAAATAACATAACAGAAAAAAAGTGAATAAACAACAGCCAAGTAAAAAAAAACAACTACCAAATATAAAGACAGACATGATCTTAAATAATTATCATAAAATAATTATTCCTACTTGTCAATAATTAGCTACAAGCTAACATGTTTTCAATATGATTTTAACTGAATTTCTAAGGGCTCCCTTGAAAAATGCTGCTGTCAGTCATATTGGTAAATATCTCTCACCCTCACTTTGGCACAGTCTGATGAATGTCTATCTGTAGCCTGGGAATCTCCTAAATCAGCAGCATAATTCCTGGAGGTGAGAATTTCTGTCAAGCATGTCTTTACTGATTGATAATGGAATGATGGAGAGACTTGCTTTGCATTTTCCATCTTTTTTGCTAACAGGCGATCTATCTTCCAGACACGAGTGAATGTGTGTGCAAATCCACATGTAGGGACATGAGGGAGTGAGGGTATACATGCATATTTTAAAGTGTGAGTGCTTTACAATTCTCTTCTCTCTCGTTTGTGATCACCTCTGTTGTAAGTTTGGTTATTAGGTGATGATATGCTGTAGCCTTCCAAGTTAAAATACTCAACGAAGCCAGAAACACAGAGATAAAATGTGAGACTGTACATGTTGAACCTGTGTACCTCACTCTGGCATGTCCACACATACAGTAAATGCACTAACTAACTAACACACACACACACACACACTCATTACTGCTTACTTCAAAGGCATTCCAGTAGTTAAACTCAGGAGTATATCATAAAGCATCGTGGAGTTTCACTAACCACTGGCTCCACTTTGGCCTTCACAATGGAAAATGCTTCACCTTTCTCTCTTTTCCCCTTTACCATTAAAACACATGAACCGCTCCCTGAGTGTGTGTGTAACCTCTGTTGTAATCACAGCAGGTTACCATGGCCGAGTCAGCGAGTTTTTATAATGGTAAAGCAATATAAAGCGTTATAAAGTGGAACGTTGGCAGCTGGTTAGTGAACAGCATGCATTCATAGCAAATATGTGAAGTGTTCTATGCTGCATTTAAGATGAAAATAAAAAAGTGGGTTAAAGTGAAAAGTTTCAAATCCAAATTGCACTCGGCCTGAAGTCGAGTGGTTACATTATGTTTCTGTGAGATGAGTCATTGCTGTCATTTACTGTAACTTGAAGTGGAATAATGTAAAGCTGCTGGACAACTTTCAGCTGGACAAGTAAGAAAGTTTCTCGCGGACAATTTGGGTTTGTTTTCTGGCTTTGACTTCAGACTGTGTCCTTGTTTTATGGACAATTTAATTTATGTGAAAGACCTTTTCACATCTTCATAAACTATTTGATTTTGTGGACAATTTCATGCGCATGAGTCATTTGAATGTGCGTAAGTGTTCGAGTTGGTGTCCAATATTTGATAGAATGGATGCAGCAATGCGGTAAGATCACTAACCCAAAGCATAAACTGTTAAACAGCATGTTTAAACTGAGAACAACGTTGCTCTAAATCTCTTTAGATTGCCTCCAGTTTGCTATAATGAGTCTGCGCTCCAAATCAAAAATGGAATTTATTGTTTGCAGTAAATTTTCTGCAAACTCTCACTTGATAGGTATAAAAAAATACACAGGCTGAAACCTACAGTGGCTGCTAATTATAGTTTCAATTTATGTAGTTGTGTGAATCAATGTGGTTCTACAGAGGGTCTAACACTGACCTAGGGTGTAAGACATCAAAGGACCATAGCAGTTTATTTTTCACGTCTCATAATTAGTAGAGAACTCTCCCCTTTTTCTACAAATGCTGTTAAAATTCGACCATGTGTTTACTTGAGTAGATCTCAGACTGCATTTTTAAACCATATTTACTGTCATTGATGTTGAAACATGGTATAGAAACACTATAGGACATGTGTCAATTGCCAGGTATAGGTAATTCATCCTTCTAAAGAGAATGTCTGCATTTATTTTGGTCCAAAACGGCTAAATGAAAAAGAGAGGAGGAAGCCAGGCGCTGTGGAGACAAAAGTCATTACGCCTGGAAAAATAGTTCCTTACAAGTGCTGCCTTCCTACCTTGAATATTAACATGACGAAGGATTTTGACACAGACTTTCTTTTTTAAGCTGCGGTTGGTAACTTTGGGGTAAACATCAATGACCTTTTTTGTGTCCTATTTAGAAAAAAATGTCATAATACCCACAGGCAGCTATTAGTGAGTGACATGGTTTGACACTATCATGAGATCCCTGCATTTTTTCCATGCCTCTGTATTCAGGAGTGTAAGAATCCTAGTGCTTCCATTATCTTTGCCCAGTCAGTCTCTGTATCGCCTCTGTCCGGACTGGCCAATCTATGCTGCAATTCTTAGCTAAAGGTGATGTTGGTACGAGCTGATTAGCTGTTTGTGCCTTATGCTTCGACTTGCCACTACTGACAACAAAGTGTCTGCAAGAGACACCGTCAGTAAGCTCAAGCTTGAGCTGAGTAAAGACCAGTTTACTTCACTGTTACTTTCCCTGCAGCTGTTTTGTCTCAGTTCAAACTGGACCTAAAAGAGATGGCAACAACAAACCAAATAAAATGCCAGCCGGCGCCAACAGCTGCAGCTGCTTCCCAACTAGTCTAATGCTACAGCTAACGTTTGCTTGTTAGCTCGTTCGCAAAAGTTACCAACTACAGCTTTAACTAGCGTCAAACATTTTCAGATACTTTCTGTAAAGTTTTCTGAATATGGACAAAATGTAAATACAATATCTCATTGATAAAGCTATTTTGGGAAAAATGTGTGGGGTTTATCTATCTTATGCGGCTGATGTTTAAAAAGACAGTGACATGTAGTAACACTATTATGGTCCTCTAAAGGCACCTTTTGGTATAATGTCCCCTTTTATTGTCTTTTATCTACCTACATTTCCCGTCTGATTCTGAGCTGCATATCAACAAGTAGAAGAAAAAAAGTAACTTTTTTTAAAAATTCCAGAACTTTTCCAGCACAATAAAAACTACAAGGACCTAATGCACTCACTAAGTGTTTCGTATAATCTTACAAAGCCTCTTTTCCTAGAGTTATGTAGCTGACAGCTGATTAATGATCAGCTGCATAAAGTGTCGGTTTAGGCCACTGAGTTCATGTGACTAACACAAAAATGCCAAGCCTCAGGTGATAAAGGTCACCGAGGGGGCACCTATTTAACACCATGGGTTGTTTAAATACAACACAGAATAAATATATACCTGTGCTCTTGTTCCTGGATACACACACACACACACACACGCACACGCAGACACACGTCAGGACTGTTGCTGAGTGTTTTCCCAGTGTTAAAAGTAAATTCATCTATTCTGTGTTCATGACTCTTTTGTATAACTGAAAACTCACATACTTAAGTTCACTTGTATTTGCTGGGTGTATGAACACACAGCCGTCTTTGATGCTAAATTGTAAATGTGTTCATTTCCTGTTTCAATTTAACTCTCATCAATAGATAAAGCTGCCGCAGCTGACTGTCTGTTCACTACAACCACTAATGCACATGTAATTTCTGCCACTTGAGGTCTCTCTATCAAAACATGAAACAAAACACATAGTTAGATGACGTCCAGAGGTAGATCATGGGTATGATCAGAGGTATGATCATGGGTTTTGTTTATTTTGTTGTTAAACCGCCACTGTTGGAGGTGAAAATCTATCTGACCAGCTCAGACAGTAATGTTCACAGATGCGGTGAAATTTTACTTACATTACATTTCGTCATGTTTTTTTTGCCAACTTCCTTCCTT
This sequence comes from Naso thynnoides, assembly GCA_029783665.1. Taxonomy (NCBI): domain Eukaryota; kingdom Metazoa; phylum Chordata; class Actinopteri; order Acanthuriformes; family Acanthuridae; genus Naso; species Naso thynnoides. The sequence continues at coordinate 10,384,790 of JAQLOL010000024.1, forward strand.
ACTTATTTAGCGGTGTTTGCACTGATCTGCTCACTTGCAGTTACTATCGTTTGGGGTTTACACCAAATAATTCGACAGGATGCCTTTGAAACCCCACTGCCATCTAGTGCTTTGGCAGTGTAAATGCAAACCAACTCAGACATATTAGCGCACAAGTATAAATGCTCACAAGGACAAATGCCATCTGCATAGATCAAACACAGAAGTCTCAGCCTATAACGGTAACGCAATGTGTGCTATATTAAACAGGTGTAATGATGGTGGGTTTTTCCTCTTCAGGTGATGAGTTCGAGCCTGATGCTGGTGCAGAGGGACTCAGTTCTGAGCATTTAAAATAATGGGTGGTGAGTTTGTTACCATTAACTATGTTAAAGTGTTTTCATGAGCCCAGTTTTTAGAGTGATATGTTGATTTGGAAAAAAAAGTGTATTACGGTTTTACAACAGGGAGATTGCTTTGAATGCAAAGCTGACAAAAATAAGAGATGGTGTTTCATAAAGTCAAACACAAACGCACATAGCAGATTTGGAGTAAACCAAAACTATGACCTACCAGAAAATTAAACGTGATTACACTGAAAATTATGTCCTGTATAATTTGTCGAAGAAAAAAAGAACACTTTGTGCACAGATAAGAGGAGGTGTACTGCCAGTTCATAGTGAAACGGGTAGGTATGTTGGGTTGGAAAAAGAAAGCTGTATTTGCCCACAGCGTGACCCTAAAGAAACAGAGAACAAGAATCTCTTGTTTCGTATTGTCCGTTATAATGTGAGATCTGTGACAGATTGTTTATTAGTATAAAGACAGGCTGATTGAAGAAGGCCTAGGACCTGAGGAAAGGAGCTTTGTATCAGTGATGATGGTTGTTTTCTTGTTTGTTCTTTTCATTTTGTTTCTGTATGGCTGCAACCAGGGTCCAAGATTGGCGCTATCCATCAGCCAAATGCTGGTAAAAAAATCCAAGTGGCTGAGGAATTTGTTTCATTTACCAATTGGTTATCGATATATGGTTGGAAAAATCCTGTATGAACAGTACAGCCATTTGGTCTGTTGACAAAGAGTTGATTCTGATTCTGGTTGTAACTATTTGGACCAGCAAAACCGGATGTTGTTCATTATGTATGGAAGATGTATTGTGGATTACTGTATTTCCTAATGAAAAGGTGTCATATAATCCATGAGGGATGAAACATTAGGCAGCATGGCACAACAATAAAATCGTTCATGCATTTATACAGTGAGTGCAGGCCGTATAAGAGGCGTCATGTGACGAACTGCAGTTATTGTTCTTGAAATACAGTATGTTTAAAAACATACTTTTCCACTTAAATTTAATGGGTTTGGCTTTGGACATGCAGATTGTTTTAGTGTGGTTTTTATATGTCTTAAGACTTTCTGTTTCACTTGAACTTTTTTTTTGTTAGAAAAGCTGCTCCAATGGAAACTGTCTGAAGTGAGGCCTGAGAAATCATTTAGAAAAATGATTTTGCTGTTGTCATTCATCCACACTAGTAACACCGCAAACTGATCGCCATTAATTTACACTGCAGCAGGGCGGTGGCAGAAATCTCAATTTGTCTGAAATAACCCTTTCAGTTTGTACCATATGCAGATATGTGGAGCAGAAAGGCTGTTCAAGACCACAATTAATACATGTATCCACATAAGCTGCCAATCACATAGTCTGAATGGAAAAACTACAACCACTCCTTTTCTAAAGCCTCCTATAATGTCAAGAGACCGCAATGAATCTAAAAGGCTATCACCCCCTCCTTCAGTCCGTCACCTGGTTCGTGATCACACTGCTCTGCTCTGAGCAGCAGAGCTGAAAGACTGGATTCAATTTGGCTTTTATACTGTTTGGATCCGACAGTCTGTACTTCTGTGCATGTGTGTGTTTGTGTATTTGAAGAAATGCTTGATGACAGATGACGAATCAGGACAGAAAAAATTAAATACTTAATGACAGCTTCAGTATACAAATGAACCAAAATGGATATTAATTCCACTTGAATGGATGAAGATCAATCATCACTTGTTCAGTAATCTCATATCTTGAATACTGATGAGTTTAAAACATTTAGACAATGTGCAGTGCTGCTTCAGAGTGCTCACACTGTGCTCAAAACTGTATGGAGGCATTTGGTAACATACAAATCCAAAGAGCAAATCCAATTACATGGTTGAGCTTTGTGCAATATTTTGCTGTTTGTGTTTTTTTCTTCTCAAAAACATAAGACACACCACAATGCAAGACGTTACTGATGACAGATGAGGATTTTACATAGTGTTTGAGCATGATCCAAGTTGTTCTCTAATTATTATCAGCTTAAACCTGCTACATACTGCTTAAACACATGCACACAGTAAACTTTAACTGCATCCCATCTGTCTATTTCCTCCCAAACAACTTCCTGCCTTTTGCTTTAATACCTGCTGGCTTCTTATTAGCTGCCATCAGAAAGCAACTCTTAAAAACATGTTGCTCACTGGGACAGAGGTTTACAGCTACTTATTAGTGACACTGCACTTCCTTGATTTCAAGTTCGCTTACTCATAAGCCAGTCGCTCTTATTTTTACCTGCCGACCCCCCTCTGTTCTCCCTTCATATTTCTTCATCAGGACAAAACATGCCACAGGCTGCCCTCCTCTGACTCCTCTTATGTAACTAGTAACTGCTTTCATGTGAGACTGACATAGACACATGCAGATTTAAAGCCTGTTTATCAAACTTTGTCACATTAGCTCTCTTCAGGCTCGTGTGTCTCTGGACTTATGCTAGGGTCCAACCGATATGGGATTTTTGAGGCTGATATCGTATTAAGGAGCAAGAAAATTTGACATCTGATATATCACCCAATATTTTAAATATATAATATCAACTAAATGTGGTTATCAAATGCTGGTGACAAAGATGTAATGGAGGCAGGATATCTTACGTTTTAACAAACTCTATTTCAAACATCAGTGCAGTTTTAAGGCCGGAAAAATGCTTAGACTAGTGATCTAAAATGGTGTAATTATGTAGTTTGTTCAGCAGAGGGCGGATCATTATTTAATAACTAATAGTGCAAAAGTGTTTAATGTTCTGCACACTGATGTTTGGAATAAAGGTTTTTTAAAAAAGATATCTTGCCTCCATTATATCTTTGTCTCCATTATGTATCTTTATCACAAGTATTTGATAACCGCATTCAGTCGATATTACATATGTGTAATATCATCCAATATACTGGCTATCAGAATTTTCTTGCTCTCTAATATTGACATCAGCCCCAAAAATCCCTTATCAGTCAGGCCCTACTTTTTAGTGTGTTTAATGGATTAAAAAATATCTATCTATCCATCTACCTATCCAGATACACACACACACATACACACACAAAATAATCCAAAATGTAATTTAAGGATTTACCCCCTTTTCCAAGTCTGACTTCATCAGGACAAAGTGCTCATTGAATCGGGTCACTGCTCCAAAGTAAACTAATCAGGACTGAGTCATGATGGCAGTGACTGACTGATTGCACTGAGCCTTCACAATGACACTCAAATCAGACTGGCAGCTATTAAATAAGAGCTGCTCTTTGCTCTGTTTTCCTTGGCTGTTCTGGGAAAAGATTATTCCCCCTGACAGCTTTTTGAGTGAAAACATGTCATGCAGCTCTGCAGTGGTTTTACCATCAGACCCCAGGGAAGCACAGCTGTGCCCAAGAAAGCAGGTGAAATGACCAAAAAGGAAAAAAGCAATCTTTTGAAATGCCGCTTTATGTTAAAATTTAATTCTTCTATGAGCATTTTGTTTTGAGATGACAACAAGGGTGATGAGCAGTACAGGGGAAACCTCTTTTCTTCCTCCATCACATTTTTCACACTTCTATTGATTTTTTTTGGTTACTTTATTCATGAGTGTGCTCATCACCATCAACTCTTATTCACTGTCATCTTATATTCAAGGTACTTTTTGTGAAATCTACATAACCTCAATAAGAAATTCATCTCAATAGGTCATCAACTTGTGAATCATGTTAGCTGATCGTATGAATATTTTCCATATTCATAATCCGTGTCCCTCTCTTTTCAGTGATGATTCTCTGGGTGGGTGAGTGGTTGGAGTCACTCTGTGTCATGTTGAAAGAACAGACGGAACTGGATGATAAAAAAGTGAGGAAAGCAGCTGGAAACAAATATTTTAGAGAAACAGACATTTTAATGGTGCTTTATGAAACATTTTGGAACCAACTGCAGAACAGTTCCTATTTAAGTGTCAAATTACTACCATTCATAGTATGTGCAAGGTTGATGTGTGGTTGAAACAGTGTTTGTTAAATGTTGACATGAAACTTTTCCCATAACAAGAGCTGAATTTAGGTTGCCTGGGGGAAAAAAAACAGGAATTCTAACCTCCTAACCACAAGACCATTTGAGACCATTGCACTGTAACCACTGTGGCTCAAATTGTGACACTTCAGTTATGATTGTGAAATTGATTTTATACTGATTTGACCACATTTTTTAGCCAAACTCAAACAAAGTCATGAAAGTTTTGAAGAATTGTGCTGTAAATGGAGCTAAAATGTTACATACAGCACCATTAAAGACAGACAGATACAGAAATGGTGCGTTTGTGTGTGTACCTGTAGCCTTCTCAGGGTTGTTACACATAAAGCAGAGCCAGCCTCCCTCTTCCTCACTGTAGCCAAACAGGTCAAAGAAACGCACCTCCTCCAACTGTATCTGCAGACTGTCGAGGTCCTAAGGAAAGAACGAAAACAAGCAAGGAAAAGGACATAAAATCCATTATTCCAGTTGAACAACCTAAAGGGCATTATACTGCTTAACCAAGGTCAGGTGCTAAAGAAAAAAGAATAAGGACCATTAATTTAGATTTTCATGGAATGCATTTTGCAATCAAAATCTTAAGGTCTTCAAAAGTTGTATCCCAGTTTCCCTGGTAACGCCTGAGGATTTGACTAATACGTCAAACAAACATTAACATCCTACAACGTTAAAATGCAATGAAAATGATGTTTACTTCTCCAGTAAATAGGACAAACCTTGGATGGGACTTAGCAACAGGAGATATTTTCACTCTGCCCAGCTCATTATATCATTTGGCTCATTTGTTAACCAGAAAGTTAATGTTATACCGGCAAGTTTCATTGCGCACAGTTGAAAAACAGTAAATATAATCTGACAGAACGTTTAATAACAGCATTAGTAAGTTAGCCCGTCATATGTGCAGACTGAGCCAGCACATTTATTTAAAACAATGAACAGTTTGACTGGAACTACTGTTAAAGTGTATTTTGTCAGGAATTAATGGACACCCTGCAGCCAATTAGAATCAGGTATTCACTCAGACTTTTGTATAAACAATAAATAATAAGTGATTCTCAACTATAAGAGGTACTTAAGAGCTCAACATTCCAGTTCTGGAATGTGCAACTGAGCGTCAGTGTGCATGTGTAACAGAAAGCAAAGACCCCCATTACAAATCCCTGAAGACCCCCTGCAGATGGTAACAGTTATGCTTCACTTTAAATACACACAAACACACTTCAGTGACACTTAAACCCATGAGATAATACATATTTATCTTGGGCTGGTTTGGAGAAAATAGGGAACATTTAAGAGGATGATGGATTACTGTCATCAGTCTTCATGACAAAGAAGCAGTCATGTGTGTGTGTGTGTGGGGTGATGGTGGTTGTGGGAGGGGGTTATTCATACTGTATTCCCAGAGTTAAAGCAAATCTCTCTGTAATGAATTCACATTTTAAATATCCTGACCACCAACCCAGCAGGACGCTCGTCTTCTTCCTTTCTCTGGAACTCTGACCCTGGAGTAGACCCTTCACATTTTCTGATGATCCATTTGAGAACTACAAAATTATTACTCACTTCAAGACTCACATGAAACGCCCAGAGGGAGCTGGATTTGAGGGAATGTCAGGAAAACAAGAGGTAACCATAATGGCTGAGCTACTAGTGTGTTTGACCTCTTGACCTGTGCCCCTTCATCCCTTGATGTTAATGAGTGAGGATGCAAACGTGAAAGCTGCTTTTCATGTGTTTATTCGCATGAGACAAGGACCAAAAGCCAATACATACACACACACACACACACACACACACCGACTATGAACAAGCCCACATTTGATTGAAAGAGTGTCACAGCATTTAGATTCATCCATACATCAGAGATTTCTTTGTGTTGTTACAACTTAAATAATTGAGGTCAAAGAGCTTCGCCTGCGGATACAGATAAACCAGGACCATGTGTGGCTGAGAGACGGGCCATGTGTGGCTTTACATGAACATTAATATTTGAACACTATTCAGGGGACAGAGGGGGCTTCAGGAGACACATGATGCAATGGTGAGAAATCCTGATGGGGAAAAAAGAATGGAAGGAAAGAAATACGTGAGAGGTTTTAAAACATCCAGATATGGTTAAAATACTTTAATACAGTTTTCAAGTACTTCTACTTTATCTGACTCTTTGCATGCTATATCGTTTTATACTTATGCTCTGCTACTTTCAGTGTAAAAGTATTATTTTATGGGTATGCAAAGCCACCAACTTTGCAGATGATGGAGGAGAACGTGCTTAATGGTGACAGCTTTTTCAGGCTTCTGACTGGCAAGTGTGTCTTTAGGGTTTAGTTTATGGTCCTGAGAGTGATGAGAGTCAACCTAAATAGTTAAGTTGTAGTCGGGCAGCTAAACAAAGAGCTGAATGCTGGTTTAAATCTTTGTAAAACCAAAGGAAGTTGCAGATTCAGGTGTAAATTCTCTGTAAGTTCATATGAGCGACTTCATTGTTTTCAGAATGTCATTTGACATATTCTTTATTAAAACTTTCCATTACAGTTGCTTTAAGTGAAGCATCAGAAGATGTCCTCATTTCAGAGTCAAAAATTTTCATCCACAAATTAAGATAAAAAATGTTAACGTCAAACTGTTGCCTGAAAAACTGCCAATGTTGCCACTTGAGGCCGACAAACAGGAGCTGCTACTTATATTTACACACTGAATAATGTTGGACTTTGCTGTAATCTTTATTCCAATTTTCCAATTTGTTCTGATTACAGAGACAATAGAAAAGAGCATTACACAATCCAACTCATTCCAAAACAAAAGCCAAGGTCATTAAAATAGCTTCAACATTGTTTGCTGATTACAAAGCAAATCTAATCTGAATCATTTTCTCTCTAAAAGCCACAAGCAACCAAAAAACAGAAGTGTGAAGACAATGAAAGACAGACAGTGACTCAGGAGTTAGGCAACAATTGGTCAGAGAGAACAAATCAGTGAACAAAGAGTCCAAATCTGGTGCAGAACTTTGAGACAAATGACTCATTAACAAAGTGAAATGACTAAAGCCCAAATCACACAGGATTAGTATTATGTGGGGACCTCCAGTAAAGTTTGTAATTTTAATCCCATGGGACTCTGCCATGTCTTAAATTGTAAGATAAAAATTCCAGGGCAAATTACCTTCTATATTTTGGAAAACACAGATGTCATCTGATGAAAGTGTGACTTGACATCTCAGTTATTTGGGGTGGATTTTTTATTTTTGTGAAAGGTTTTTTTTTCTCTCTTTGTGCCCTTTTCCTACCTTCTTTTTCCACCTGAAGAACTAAATTAAAGATTCTGGAATGGATGACTTGCATATCAGGCCTATTAACGTTGATATTAATGTTATTAGCTTTCTCACAACAGGACTGAAGGTAGACTAAATGCATATGCGTCGATATAACCCTGTATGGAATCTGACTGTGATTTCCACACAAAAAAAATACTTACTTCATAGCTCCTAGGGCTGTAATAGGTAAAATTGCCAGCTGCGTGCATTTTGGTGAGCCCAGTGTCATATCATCATATCCAGAGGATGTCGTAGTAAATCTTCTCTTATCCCATGCAAATGCGCCGCACAAAACACAAACGTCAGGGGATAGTTTCTAGGTTACATAAGTCATTAGGCAATACTAGTTCTGTGTGGACAGGGCTTAAGATGGCACTAATGTACATTTGCAAGGATCAGAAACCTTCAAACTACAGTCTGTGTGTCTCACCACACTGCGACAGATAGCTGACAGGCGATAATACATACAGAAAATGCTTTGTATGTGGTTTAAATGACCCTTTAGGGAAATATTTAGACAAATTATGAGATGGGCGGCAGGCTGATGTGAACAAACCAAAGCTGACATCTGATTCATCAGCATGAGAGAGGGAGGTTCAGTAAAGAAGGAACAATGGCTGGATGATGTGAATCTTTATCCTCATGTAACCTTGTTTACCCTTTCATGAGCCCCCTCTCTCTCCTTCTGCACATGACCCCCCTCCTCTCCCATGTTACTGTTTGTAGACCACCATAATAATTCAATCAAGATGCAACATGCAGGCAGATGATGGAAAGAGCTGCAAAGTATCTGCAGAATATGTCAAAGAGAAGCAATTCTTCTTTCCTCAACTTCTACTTGAGAGAAAAAAGTAAAAGTCAAAAGTCAGTACAGTGAGATAATTCGTCTTTTGGCATCAATTTGTCACTCCCCACATTTTTGTCGCTCTCACAATAAAAATGAACACATTTTAGACTCATTCTATTTTGGCTGGATTGCAGGAGCGGGACACCTCATACCACCACATTACTGTTTTTTGGTCCTGTTACGTGGCCTTGTGGGTGAAAATGTTGGATATTTCTCGTCCATACTGAACATCTTTTACTTTCTACTTTTAGGAGGACTGCATTTATTTAATCAAAGCTGTTTACGTCATCATTTTAACTGTTATTTATTGTTTTGTCTGCTAGGCTCTTTAATGTGCTGCATTGAAGTCAGTTTGAAAACCCTCATATGACCTACACTGCATAAGAAGGTAACATAAGCTGCTTCTTCAATGTAAAATATCAACTCTACCACTGACTACTTAGATGGGGTCCAGCCATGTACTTGGTTTTCACCCAGACTTGTTCATGAAAAAGTGAAAAAAAAGTCCTCTCTCTTGCTGGAGTCATAAAAATCCATTAGTTGATTAAATGACTCCAGAGGGCAGACAAGGTTGAGGAGGTTGTATAAGTTAATTTTGAAATGAAGGAGGCAGAGAAGTGAGGACAATAGACAAGTAAATATAGAAGGAGAGGAGATGAAAGATGAAGTGAGATGATGCTTCGACTTCCCAGAGGTGAATTTCAGGTGTAACAGCAGCACAAGTACAAACATGATGACAGTTAACTTTAGGAAAACAAAAATACTAATAAAATAAAACAGAAGCTATACAAGAAACAACACAACAACACAACTAAGAGGTTGCAGTGCTGCAAACAAGCTCACATTATTAAAGTAAACACAAATCCTAAACCAAGGTGTTGTAACAAAAGAGCTGCTGCAGCAGGTTTCCTCTGTGTCCAGAAATCACAGGAGAGGAGAAAGAAGAAGATGAAAGGAAGGAGGACAGAGAAGCTTTTCTTGAATAAACTTAACCAGAGAGAGAAAGGGATGGTGGGAGGTGTCAGCAGGAAGAGGAGAGCATGAGAGGGTGTTTTGGGGCCAGATGAGAAATGGATGTAGGAAGTGAACGCAGCACAGGCTTTATTTCTGTCTCTCCTGACATTTATTTGCTGTGTGGGTATAAACCTAAACGCATGAGAAAAACAGGGCACAGACAGAGGCAACAATTCTCACATGTAAACCTGATCCTGCGAGTCCTTTTGCTCCTTCTGCTCAGCTCACTTCTCAAACTGCCCCCTTTTCTGTTTCCTTCCCCAAACGTATTTATCTAATCTCAGTCTTTCTCCTCCATCCAACTTTATCTCCACCAAAGTTAGATCAACAAACGCTCTCGGCTCTGGGCAGAAGACAAACAAAGTGTGAAACAATCCATCACAAATATCTCCCCTCTCAGGCTTCCACTCGTCTTAGTCTGCCATCATATCTCAGGCTACGTCTTCCCTCTTTTCTTCTTTCTCTTCCTCTTTTACCTCGCCACATCCTCTGTAAAAAAATTAAGCTACCTTCTCACAGTCTTCTTTTGTGCTACAATCCCCCTATGTCCACCTTCCTCCTTCAATCTAATTTCTTCTTCCTCCTGTCTTTTTCACTTAACATTTCATTTTGCATTCTTACAGCCTTTTTTCTATTCTTCATGCTATTCCTTACCTCTTTAAATGTATCTCCTCATATAACCTTCATCCTTTCTTTATGCTATTTTCTGCTCTCCTCTCCTCTTGTTCCTTGCCAAAAAAGGCACAATTACCAATTCTCCTCTCTTCTTACCAGCAGTAAACTATGATTCCTCCTAAATTTCATCTGATCCTTCCAACTGTCACTGTCCTCTCCTCACGCCTTTCTTCTTCTGCTGTCTTTGAGGTTTGGCACATCTCTTCCTTTTCCTTCATGCTTTGTCTTCTTGTTTTGTCCTTTTTTCATCAATCTTTGCCACTCTTTGCCATCACCGTTTAAGCTCCCCTTTTCTCCTCTTATTGATTTTTGTCTGTCATGAAAAACATGATGGTGCAACTCTCCAGTTTCTTGCGGTTGAATTAAGTTTCATCTAAGTTTCATCTTAAACTCCTGCCGGACTCTTTAACATATTTACGATTTCGGTGCTTTAAACCCATTACCTTTTATTGTCAATGGATCTTTCTCAGCCTTTCTCCCTACCTTTCCTCTCATTCATGCACTAGACCTTCTCCTCCCTGCTTTTTCTTGAACCTCTTGAGAAAAGCTCACACCAGCTTTCTATTATCTCTGCATCATAAAAAAACTGTACTAAACTGAGTTGTCAGAGGCCATAAATAAGCCTCATAAAGCCCAATCGGCTCCCTGTAAATCTACCCGTCAGTGCAGACTTAATCGATAACCTTTTCTGACTCATATATGTCATGACTTTCCCCCCTTTTCTCATCTTCTTCCTCTACACGTGTTTCTGATTGGCTGTTGGGGACAGGAGTGAAGCTGTAGGACTAATAGGGAAGAAAAAGAGAGAAAATAGGAAATGCAGAGCATATGTAAGGAGGGAAAGGTTGTGACCTTCGTCCACTCTGTCTCATGCTAAATCTCATCTTCTTGTCTCTGGTGTCTGTCCCTGGAAAGGGAGACTGAAACCATTTAAAAAAGAGTCAATAAATGTCTATCACTCTGTAAGTCCCGTTGTGTTGTGGCTCTACCTCATTTAATCAGTCATCAAGCTTCACATAGGAGACGGAGGAGAAAGAAGGAGACAAGCAAAACAACAGGATGTATCACTGCAAGAGACTCCAGGGGGAAAAAAGAGACTGATGAACAGAGTTTTGTTTAACCCAACTTTTTAAAACTAAACGACAACATGGAAAGGCAGGCTGGCCAGCTGTTCCAGACTGGGATTGGCTCCAGCCCCCCCAAAACCCTGACAAGGATAAGTGGTTTTGACTAATGAATGAATGACTGATATATAAAGTAGAATATCACCGTAAACAAGGACAGGCAACAAATTTTATTACAGAGGACATGCAGTTTTGCACTGTACATATAATCATACCAATTCTATGTCATTATTAGCTTTCATGTGTCTGCCTGGATTTAAAACTTCAGTTAAGTCGAATTCTCTCATCCCTCCCTAATCATAGCAAAATGGACGAGACGCTGATTTGTATGGTGCCAACCAAGTGGTTTAGCAGCACACCATCCAAATTCCATGATCCATATATAGCAAGCAGAACACTAGCTCACAGGGTTTGTCACTTGTGTTAGAAAGTCTGATCAATGCTGGCAGGAAGACAACGCTGTCGATGAATCAGTATCGGGGAATAAAAGTAAGACCGCTACATTTGTAGATTTTGCTCTCCATTTGTTTGCAGGTTAAACGAGCTGATACTGATTAACGGTAATAAGTGAGTTTTAGAGGTGCTTGCAAAACTTTATAACCTTTAAACAGAACCAGAATAACCATGTTTCTCATCGCTTTGCTAAGCTAAACTAACTGGCTTGTGGCTACAGGTTCACAGTGTTAACCCTTCAGACATGAGAGCAGTTTTGATCTTCTCTTCTAACTCTTTAAAGCAAGCAAACAAACAGATTTTCAAATGCCTTGCCATTCCTCTGAGGCACCAGCGTTCCAGTTGGAGCCAGTTAAGAACAGCAGGAAACATGCTTTACTGGTGACTGAGCAGGTAAATCAGATTTTACTGCAGACTGATACAGTGACAACGGTAAAAGCAGGAGTTTACGACAATGTTTGAGCCCTTGAGTGTCACATAGCTCATGTCTTCCCACAGTTCATATGTGTTTATGAATAACTGGGTGTGTTCAGGCCCCATATGGAAACCATAGCTGGTTCATCTCACAGCAGCCGAAACATGCGTTTAGAGGAAGACGAACCACAGCTGTATTTTCTTTGTGGGTTTAAGTATTTTCTTATGACCACTTAGCTTGTCACATTATGAGGAGGCACCACACACTTTCACACACCTACAAAAACAGTCACAGGCACATACATTTACACGCTGTTTTTGTCTCATTCAGTCAGGCTTTCTCTCTGTGACTCATACAGACACACACACACACACACACACATACACACAGATGTGATAAAGATGAGGAGCTGGGGTGAGCGGAGGCCTTGTATACAAAAATGTCCAATTAGTGAAGTCCATATTTATACAAAGTGGAAGTTGAACTTTTAACACTTTGGAGTTTCGCACCGCACCCCACCCCCAAACTAGCGATGACTTCATCCCCCCTGCTGGAGACGATAGCTTTTAGTAGGAAGCAGGATACACACACACACACACACACACACACACACACACAAATATACAAACACTGCTCAGTACCTTCCTGTGTGGAGTAATGTGCTGCGTCATGGCCATGTGGAAGCTGTGAGCTCCTTTCAGCTGCGTCTTCTCCCAAAGAGAGGCAAGTCTCTGGACACACTCATCCCTGGAGCAGAGAGGGACGCTGGACTTACTCTGGTCAGAAAAGAGAGAACAAAAACATAAACATTTACACAAAATAGAGATATGATTCAAGGATAGACATAGGAGTATGAGCAAAGGGCGGGGGGATAACATAGCTACTCTTGTCAGCAATTTGACATCTGAACAGATGCCATCAT
>JAQLOL010000024.1:10397991-10411105 GCA_029783665.1 Naso thynnoides
AGGCGACAGGCTGGTCGTCTTGGGGTCCACTTAAAATACTCAAGTTACAATGATACACAGATCCAGTCACAATAATTATAGAGAAAAAATTTTAAAAATTAAAAAAGAGTAATAAATAAATAAATAAGAATAAAAATTAAAATGTTGATGTTCTCTTAAATGACGACATTCCCATTTGCCTCAGTAGTGCTTTGGTTTTAACATACAAAGGTTAGCATGCTTACATGCTAATATAAGTCGGTGATCATGGTCAACATAACAGTTAAACATGAACATGTTAGCATAGTCATTGTAAGAATGTAAGCATAGTAACACGCTAAACTAAGGAGTAAACATTAAATCAGTTAAACATGAACATATAAGCATAGTCACTGTGAGAGTGTTAGCATGATGTTAGGATTTAGGTTACAGCACTGCTGCAGGCAAAAGGGTTAGCACTGTATCGATATGATGGACCAAGCTAATTATTGATCATAATTGATAATTAATTATTGATAAATGACAATATTGATAATTAATTGATGGCTAATTATTACAACTGAAGGGTTTAGAGCCTTTAAGTACAGACACACCAAATCTGTTGACTAACGTCAAGTAGATGGATCCAATTCATTGGATGCGTTCAAGATGGCCGTCTGGCTGCCTGTCTGTCTTACCACATGACAGAGATTTTACGAGTTCTGCCGGCGTCTTCTAAGGTGGAGTATAAAACACCTGCCGTCAAGTTGTCAAGTTCTATTTCTTGTAGTGCGCCAGTCACCTGACTACAGTGGCCTTACTTCTTTCACAATAACCAACTCCTGATTATATTGTATAATATGACTGAGTAGGCCTAAGGCAACTGCTAGAAAGAGAGCACATACATTGATTTCTCCTCTTTATCTGACCATTATTTCACCATTTAATTAAAAGGAACCATTTCCAAAATCGCATCCTCTCTGGCTGGGTGAAATAAGCTGGCAAATAACGGTTCTGAACTTCCTAGTATAAACAGATAACATTGGGGGGGAGGTAACAAACATCATCCGTGTCTGTTCTGTTCTGTTGTCACAGAGGTGTTTCCCTGGTTGTGCAGCTTGGTGAGAGCGGCTGCAGAAGGTGCCTTCAGCCCACTTAAGCCGTCTTGCTCCCGCAAGGTTTTATCTCATTTTAATATCATGTGATATAGTGACGTTACATCCGCTTACAACAAGTCCAACAAAAGATGGCTGACCACAATGCATTATTTTTGCCCAGCATGCATTGCTTCCAGCCAGGAGCTGCAGCTGGCTACAGCAGCTGCATTAAGTCAAACACACCCATTCATTCAGGTGCAGTGCATGATGGTTATGGCATGGCGAGTTGACAGATTATTTGCTGTATCAGAATTTGCATAATCATGAATGAGGTCCATCCGACACGACATAGCGGACTCATTAAAGTATGATCAAACTGTCAAACCAGACAGTGCTGATCAAATATGAAACAAGATTCTGTTACTGCATTGCCTATTTCGCCCTTAAAACATTTTCAGAAACACATTTTAGTGTATTCTTTACCTGAAGAACGGGAATGTTTGTGACTGGCAAGCTAATGCTGAAAAGATTTAAAAAATCAAAATCAAGCACCACCCAAATCGCAACACATCTTTCCAACATGCAAACTGCACCGCCCACTCACTGGAGTGTGGGGTGCTCTGCTGCATCGAGATCCATCATTGCCGGATTTGGTGTGTCTGTACCGTTAGTCTTGTTTAGTCTTAAAAGACTTAAGAGCAGGTGGATACTTTACTCTATGAAGCACTTTGACACTCTGGCATGATGAGCTGATAGCACTCAGTGAGTATACATGCTTGGACATAATGACACTACAGCTGGTTTTCTGTGCACCTGCAAGTGTAGCAGCATGATGTGTATCCACAGATGAGGCTGTCGGCTGGTCAGATTGAAAGAGGACTTGCCGTACAGACAGTAGTGGCCCTTCAGAGGACAGGAGAATGACAGCTTCGCCACACATCCTCGATTTGAATCTGTCACAGAAGCACAATATGCAAAAACCATTAATGTTTAGCAAGTGCTTCAGAGTTTCTCAGTTTGGGGCACCCTGGTAGCTCAGTTGGTGGAGCAGATGCTTTGCCGCAGTGGCCCAAGGTTCGATTCCACCTTGTGGCCCTTTGCTGCTTCTCTTCCCTCTCTCTCTCTCTCCCCTATTTCCTGTCCACTCTCCAGCTGTCCCATCAAATAAAGCCCCAAAAAGTCCCAAAAAATATTTTAAGAAAAAGAAATAAATAAAACAAAAAATGCTGAGCATAAATTGAAACTCCTAAACGCAACCAATGTTGGTTCCCTTCTCCTGTGTGTTTCTCACGGTCTCTTGCACATGTGGACTTTTGTGACCTTGGGAACATATGTTCAGAGTCACTCATAGCATGCAAGGACACTGCATCTTATAATCATCGGAAAAAAATGTCTTCTCTCCCCAGCACCCCCCTCCCTTAAATTTCCACCTCTCAGCCAAGGAGAAGAAGCAAGTGAAGGGCCAACAGTTCCTGTGCTGCACGTGCAAGTCATCTGGTAAATCACAGTTATTAAAATAATGAAGGATACTTTTTGGAGTGCTTCTCATTAGTCATCCAAGCAAGCAAAATAATAAGGACCTTCTTTTAGCTGTACAATAAGCTTATAAATGGATTTTTCCGCAGCACAGCTGGGGCTGATTTGGCTGCTAAACAGGTTTAGAAATTCTTCTGCCTTTTTACACAATCTGTAAAAGTCTCTCCATCAAAATAATGAAAACAAAGGACATATTTTGATGAAGCTGTGAGGTAGTGTAGGATCACAGCTGCTGTTATCTTCACCAACCCTGTTCCATTCGTTTCCTAAGCTAACTGGCCGCTGGCTGTAGTTCTCGTCTTAAAACTTAAAATGTACAAATTAAATGTCCTCTTATTTCACACATGTAAAAAGGAGAAACTACAAAAGACAAATACTCGAATCTGTGTGTTACTCATTAGCAAGTACACTGTACATTATTTACATTGTACACTGCAGACTGTACCACCAGTGTGTCAAACTAGTTAATTTTGAAATATTTTGATAATCCCACACTACTGTCTCTGTTGACTGATGGTGAGGAATTTAGATTGTACCAGTGCAGTGCTAACTGGCTAGTTGAACGGTGAGACAGAAATGCTCTTCTTCTGCTTCTTCTCATTATTAACACAAACAAGACAGGGGAATTCATTTTTGGCCTTTCTCCTATATGCCAGCTGCCCCCATTGAAAATTCATAATGCAGAAATCAAACACGTATTGTCATAGATAAATATCTGTGAGTTATGAGAGATGCCAACCTATCATGGATTTCTCACAGAATATATTTGTACGAGGATACAGCAAGGCATCTACTTTCTTCCCAGATTTACATCTTTTGGAGCTAAGCCAGATAACCTCTCTTGTGCTAAGATAACAGGGCAACCTGTGGCACACTTAATTGAGTCATCCAACAAAAAGAGCATCCTTAGACTTGCTAACAGTATTTCTGCTGACTCCACTCATGTTCGAGATGAAGAATACCAACTGCTGCCCTCCAACATGCCATTCACAGTCTCTCCATTCAAGCACAACAGGCTGCAATATTCATTTGTACATCAGTCAATTTTGCTGCCTAACCAAAGTCAGTTTGTTGCCAAATAAGATCAGAATGAGAGGACATCACATGATACATTCCATGGTCTTGACTGTTGTTGTTGCTTTCATCAGTTTGTGCTGTTTACTTAATTTGTATGTCTAATTTGTGTGTTTCTTGAAAGGACACAAAATTAACTGTATCATATAATATTGTATTGCATCGTATCGTATTGCATCATATCATATCATATTGTACATTTCCAAGAACGTCAGGGACGCTGTATATTTTTATACATTTTTTATCAGTGTGTGAGTATGTGTGCAGTTGTTTAGTATACATGTGTATGTGCACTCTTCAGTGTAATCTTCATCCCCTGAGATGGAGGGTCAGCAGCGGGGGGGGGGCAGCTAGCAGTGTGATGACATCATCCTGCAGCAACCACCTGTGACATCACACCATCAGTAACCAGAGACTGGTTGTCTTTGACAGACTTAAAAATAGAGAGTGCAAATGTAAAGCTCAAATTATGTGTGTGTGTGTGTGTGTGTGAGAGAGTGCGTAAATTAATTAGTGTTAATCAATTACCGGGGGCAAAAGGAGGAGTCTGTGTGCATACGTGTGTAGGTGTATATTCACGTGTGCATGTTTGTGTTTGTAACTCCTTGCTGCCTCTTAGTAAAAATGGCATCAAAGCCAAAGGCGGAGCAACAACATCCCCTTCTGTCAATCAAAATATTATCAGCTCGTGTCATGTTTGAATGGTGTGTGTGTTTATTTCTCTACATATTCGGGGTCCAAAACCTGGATTTTCACTCGTGGTGTAGCGTCTGACAATCTTTGTGGGTACAAAATCCTGGACCCCACAACTTTAATGTTAAATTTTAGTGTGAAGATTCAAGTTTTTGGGTAAGGTATGAAGTGAGGTGAAGGTTAGGGTTAGGAAAGGGTTTGGGTTAGGCTGTGTATGGAAGTCAATGTAAAGGCCCCACAAAGATGGTAGTGCAAACATGTGTGTATGTGTGTGTGTGTGTGTGTGTGTAAATATGTGTGTGTGGGCTTTTCGTAATCATTCTAAAGAATGATACAGTGTCTGTTGTTTGAACTGAGCTGTATGATTTATGTCACGTTAAGTAAGAATTTATCATTGCTGGATCAGAATCAAAATGGAAAAGCTGATGACAGACAATGCTACAAGACGGCAATGGTGTAATAATTCAAGCAAAA
Organism: Naso thynnoides; assembly: GCA_029783665.1. Classification (NCBI taxonomy): domain Eukaryota; kingdom Metazoa; phylum Chordata; class Actinopteri; order Acanthuriformes; family Acanthuridae; genus Naso; species Naso thynnoides. The sequence goes on from JAQLOL010000024.1 coordinate 10,402,824, forward strand.
TCAAACCAATAAATGGAAAACAAGCAGAAATCATGACTGAAAATATCTGTGAATATGAGGACAAAAAGAGGGAAAATGTGAACATGGATTACAAAGTTTTAGAAAATGGATTAGATTAGCGTGATAATGTAAAACGTTTCTCATTTCATGATCATGATCTGCTACACAGAACACAACACTGCACCCATATATACACACATGTATTTCATTCATACTACATATGTGTACATAACATTTGTACTGTTTGTACTGTAACCTGGCTGTGTTGCAGAGATGTCACTGAATATAACAGCTCTGTCCACCTTAAACAATCCTCTGCCTCTAATTTTCCCTCACAGACTTTGGTTGACATGCATTTATTCACTTCAGATCATTGAGTTCACTGCAGTGAAACAAAAGGTTCATGAGAAAATGTCAGAAGTTTTCTTTTTTGTAAAAAATGAAACAATGTACAGACCAAAACCAACAACAAAATGTATTGTCTGCTGTTCCTTTTGGACTAAAGGCCTCCATTGTCGTCCAAAAATTATTAAAAATACATCAGTGATCAAATTTCTGATGCTTGTATCAATGATCTCATTCTTTCTATCACAACCCAGAGGTCCATAGATGATGGCTGGAATGTGGATTGATTGGTAAATCAAGAGCTTTTGTTTTCGGGTCAGCTCCCTCCTAACCACGACGCCTCAGTACAACGCCTGCATCACCGCTGATGCCGGACCACAGTTTTTTTGTCCAAGAGGGAAATACAAGTTATCTTGGACAGAGTTTAACACATTGTCAAATTGCATAGTTCCCAGCACAACAGGGTGGGGTTTTACCAACAAGGTATAGCTTTTAAATCAGATTAAAGTTTAAATTCTCTTGCACCAAACTTTAAAATTAGTTTATAATGGAAAAAAATTATATTTACATCTCTCTTTCAACCTCAGTTTAGCTTCTACTCAAAACCAAGATTAAATTTAAATTTGTTGCACCAAAATTTTAAACTCCAATAAAAACTGTCGAAGAGGTTTAACTTTTACAATGGCTGCATTTTTGAGATGAACTGACCAAAACAACTAAGTTCCCAAAAGAAAACTGAGAGACCGACAAACAGACAGACGATGATGATGGTGGCAATGACGACAATGAATATTTGTCAAGATATCGGTTCACTAAGGAAACTGTTTAGGAGCTTAACAGGAGGATTATGCCAACTGCAAAATATGGCAGTAACAAACGCAGCTCACATGCATCACAAGCACCGTTAAGCTAGCAACTTTTCAGCAAGCTAGCAACAATGTAATGTTTTGTTTTGAAAAATAGGCCTTTTAACAGTTAAAAGTAATCCTTGTTGGTGCAATCCAGGCCTGCAGTCAGACATGCAAAATACAATTCTATCCAAACAGGAAATAAATTGAGGACCTTTCTGATACAGCAGTGCGAAAGAAGAATTAAAAAAACAAAACAAAACTTTTTTATGCCCTCTGTACAGGATTAAAGTCATTATTTAGCACTAAGGCTGCACAACGTTTAAAAAATAATAAATTGTAACTGATAATACAATTGCAATTTATTTGTGATTTCAAAGTAAATTTTAAAAAATCATTATTGTTCCCATTTTTATTGAAAAATATTAACATGATTAGGTGTGATTTTTGCAGGAATCAGTACAAAAACAAAGACGTTCTCTTAAGCCTGTAGAATATGACGTGTAGGCTAGGACAACTCTGCAGCACCTAAATATTTAAATTAAATGGTATGCTGACACACACATTTCTCCTTTAACAAATACTGCACCTCCCTGCAACTTAAACATTGCAGATGGCCATAATTGCAATTTTGATTCAATTTCGATTGTGCTGCCCTGAAATGAAACTTTGTCCCTTGAGAAATAAATCGCTGTCAGACCAGAGTTCAAGATACACCTATCAACCTACTACCGACTGATGTTTAGTGCTGCATCCGTGTGTGTGTGAGAGAGAGGGAGAGATGAAGAGTGAAGGTGGGAAGGAAAGAGGGAGAAGAGGAGGTGTATTCATTCCACATCATTAATCAGCCGCAGCCTCCACATCTGACTGTAATCTCCTTCAGGTTCAGCAGGTTACACAAACCCTCCCCCTGCTTCTCTCTCTGTACCTTGTACTATCCAAAACACCCTCAGCAAATTATGTCCCGTGCCGACTCGGATTACCTTCTATCACACACTGCTCCGGCGTGGGGATCTGCTGCACCATGTCTTTACAGAACTCCCTAATCACCTCCATGTTGTCTCTCAAATGGATGAAGAGTCTGTCGACTTCCTCTTGCTCCCCATTCTCTCCTTGACCTCTCTCAGCCTCTTTGAACCCTTTGTCCAAGGCAGCAGTGACAGGCACTGAGCCATCGACCATCCGTTTCCTCTCAGTGGGCGGTGCTTCCTGGTTTTCTGAGTGCGAATTTACCAGCGTGTTGGAGAAGATGTTGTCTGGGCTTGGCTCCAACTCCTCACCGTCCTCTCCGGTGTCTGAGTTGACGGAGCGTGAGCGCACAGCGTGGAGGGCCAGGCTCTTTGACCTAAGAGAGACCGCGAAACAGAAAACAGTCAACGTGCTGCAAGATCCATGCCTCATCATCATCATCTCAACAATTAAAATTCTGTCTGCCTCCTGTTCTTGACTCTGTGCAGTAAACTGTCTGGCATTTGGTTTAATTCCAGGGTTCTGTGCATGAACCACTGAAGCAAAAAGCTTTAAGGCCACAGTGTTGACAGAACTTATAAAACAACTACAGCTGGGCTCACGCTAAAGGATAATCAGACAGATTTTGGGTCCGACACGCCCCTCCTGACAATCGCGGGGGGTGTTCCCACTTTGAGGCTGAACGGATTATCTGTCCTGATGATCCTGTGTTCAAGGTTTAAAAAAACAATCCTAAAACCACCAATCTGCTCAGAGATGCATCGCGGCCACCCCGAAACAGTTGATATCTGATGAAGAGCTGTGTTGCTTGAAACATCACTACCACTCTGATGCTTTAAATAAGTGAAAATGGGAGCGCTTTTTTGCCATTTGACTATTGACTCACTTTTGGTTCGGTACCTGCTACAAGTTTGGACTGGATGTGTGCGTATACTTCTGTTTCTTGATATTTAGGATCCAAAATCTAGATGATTACGTCACTAGAGTGGGGATGGGACGGTGTGAAATCACAGTAGCCGAGAGAGACGAAGGAAGGAAGTAAACTACAAGTTTTGCTCCATTGTTTACATCTGCTTCAGCATGTCATGTGATTACATGAGGTGCTGCATTGCTCCGCTGGGCACAAACAACATCCTTTAATGTCTGGTGCGCCATTATTTTCAAATCTTGTAGTGTACGCATGTTTAAGATCAGAGAGACATGTGTGATGCCACCCAACAAAATTGGTTATGATTTTAAAACTTCTGCAGTGTGAGCTCAGCTTAAGAGAGAGAGAGAAAAAAAAAAGAAACAGCGAAAAAATGTCTATGCTCCAGTTTTTGGAGGAGTATTGTGGGCACAAAGATAAAGATAACGACAGGCTTGAAGATACTGATCTTTTCTAATCAATGTTTAAATGCCTTTTTGGTTCTGTAAAAACCTCTGTCTTTGGTCTGTAATTACACTAAAAGCATTCTGCACTCCACGTCCAGTTAAATCTGATCCAGTAATGCACTCTGATGTACCTTGTGAAGTAATACTTGTCAAACGTGCTGACAGGCCCCAAAAAAAGTCACTTTATCCATTGATTTTCAGTTTTCTGCAGGACTGTTTACATAATGTACAGTCAGAACTGACAAGGTAAGTCAACACCAGCATTAATTCCAAAAGGCTCATTCAGGCTGGAGCTCTGAAAAGCTCTGCAAGCTTCAGTATGTCTGGGTGAGAGGATCCAGTTTGAGCAAAAACAGAGCAAATCTAAGCACAGGCCAGGGCTGGGTTACAAAATCTGACTGTGAAATCAATAAGTCATGCTCTCAAACTGACCAAGCTCTTCATAAAGATAAGGAAAGGCCCCCTGTTAGACAAACAGAACAAAATTGGGCTTCTTGTGTATCTTAGCATATGAGCTTTTTTTTTCACGACCTATATCTCTGGATACTCTTGAGTTTTCTTTAATAGACAGAGTTTGACCTCTTCTCAATATGACGGAACATTAATAAAATCCAGCAGGCGGCACATTTACAGTAATGACACTCCATTATTTATAAAAACAGATTCTCACTGAGCAGATGCTCAGCAGAGCCATGTCGTGTTACACACAAACAGACCTGTTGAATCTCATCTCTCGCCTCTCTTCCCTGATGGCTTGGCTCAGGCTGTAGCGTCGTTGGGGGGCAGGAGAGTCTTCCTCCACCTCCTCCTCTCCCACTTCGTCTCCCATTTCCCCTTTGAAGGCCTGGATCTTCACTTGCAGTCGCTGCTCTGAGCCTCCCCCTCCTCCCCCTCCTACTGGAAGTGATGCACAGGGAGATGGCGGGCACGTCTTGTCCACACTGCAAAACACACACACGGAGGGCAAAGGGTTGTGTAGCAGGTGGTGGGCACGTGAGGTTTCAGCCTCCCTCTCTCCCCTCCTGGTTGGCTTTTCTGTAATTCTTGCTTTCTCATGATGCCTGCGTGTCTCCCCCTCTTCCTCTCTCGCTGGCCACATACCAATTTCTCGTCTCTTCTCTTTCATTCTCTCTGTCCATCTCTCACTTTGTCTGTCCGGGTTTCTCCTTCCCCAAGTGGCCTATATAACTTCATTAATAAACAGTCCTCTTGTTTGCTGAGAGAGGACTTCCAACTGCGCCCTTGTTGACTTTCCTCTGTCTTCACCTCCTGCTCTTTCACTAACAAACCTTCCTGTCCCACTCAGTCTCTCATTTCCTCTATCTTTCTTCCAGAAGACCCCAAGCAAAGGCTTTGGAAGCCTCCAATCCGGCACACAATGTTCTTTTAGAGAAAGCTAAGCGTGTCATTCCCTCACTGCAGCCAGATGAATCCCAGTCAACTTATGCAAACTGACACGCAAACATGTGCACATACACAAGCACAGGCACATGTTGTCCTCACACTGCAAACTGCATTTGAAGCACTTTTCATGAGCTGCATTTACAGTTATAACCCTAATGCTGGAGCACTGATTTGGATATAAAGAACTGAAAAGAAAACATTAAAACAATTAACAGAATGTTGCTACAATTCTTTTCGGTTTTACTTCCACATTTTAGTTGAAGGTGTGGGCTCAAGATGTCAACTCTGTTGGCTTTTCATGAAATTCAAACAAGTTTCAAATCTCTTGGCTTTTCTCTGTAACATGCAGACAAATGAGACACTGATTAGGCAAAGATCTTGAGTTTAAAACAAAAATACTGATGTCAGTGACTCTCAATTCAGTTGTTTCAAACTGGAGTAAAAACACAGGTATGAACTATTGAAGGGTTTCACACTGAATGATGGATTGCCAGCAATCTTAAAACACAAGTAAGCAAATGCGTATCTTATACCAAATTTAGATTCAAATATTTCTAAATTCTAACTGACGAAGTATCGTAGAGGACATCACTTGTTTATCCAATTTCAAAGTAGTGACAAGGCCACAGAGAAAACAAAATAACACAGACATTCAGGCAGGACCACACCAGTCTTAGTGGTTAAGTTAATAGGATATCATTGTCGAGTGTATAGAAAAACTTCACAAACTGAAGAACCATTGGACACTATACAAGCATCACTAACAGTGCGTGAACAAAATGATTAATCAGCGCTGCTGATGAAAGTCCAATTGTCTATTACTGCTTGTTGCAGTGAATTACTTCTTGGTGTTGGATGAAATAGAATGAGAGGATCAATATCACTCTCATGTCTGTATGAAGCTACCACTAGCTGTGGGTTAGCTTAGCTTAGCACAAAGACTGGGGGAAAAAAGGGGCATAGCCAGCCTGACTCTTTCCAACAGTAAAAATGCTCACCAGCATCTCACACATTATATCAGTTTACAAAATTGAGAAACAGAAATCTGGGTTTTTATAGGGATTTAAGTGAGACTTTTTTTTTTTTTTTTGGAAGAAAAGCATTTAAGCAAACCTCCAAAATCAATGAGTACTTCTACATCAAAGGATGTATACATAATAATGCACCAGATGCACCAGTTTAAGCGTGTGGATTTACATTTAGTATAGGTGTGTACATAAACAAAAGAACAAAAACACTTCCTGACAGTTCCTGTAAGTGTGTCCTTCACTAATGCCAGGTATACAATGTGCGATTTTGGGCTCTCTCAGACAAAAGGTGACTAACGTGGCGATATCTCTGGTCATGGCTCCAAAATGGTGGTCCTAAGTCGCACTGTGAGAGAGGTTCAAATACGGCTGTTATCACGGTCTTCCGACCAAAGATAACCTAAGACAAAATTTTTTCAGAAATTTAGGATAACCATCTCACAATGTGACTGTCGCTATGACCTGTGTCTACTTACCAACCAACAAGAATTCAGCAGGAAATCCTGCTTAGTGTCATGTTTACCTCTACCAGTGGCGTAGACTGATGACGCACATTAAAGTAATGTGACGCACACTGATGGCGTCTAGGTGACTTGCGTCGCAGCCTACAATTTAGGAGGTGGTATCACTGTAGAGTCTGCACTCATGTCTTACCCAAGTTTGTTAGATCCATGTCATGTGTGGCTTGCACTAAACTTATAAGATTACTAAAATCTCACAGTCTGTAGGAGGCTTAACCTGCAGTGCATGGCCGTGCTCTCCTCCAATCTTCTCCGCAGCAGTCTGGCTACTGCAGTGAACGAGTTGCTCATCCTGTAGATATCTTTCCCACAGCCTCCCAGTAAAGACGGGTGACGGTCGGTCAGAGCTCGGATCTCCAACAGCAGCGTGTGGTGAAAACTGTGGTCCATGCTGCCCAGAAGGGACACCAGGTAGACCAACGAACTGTGAGCGTGTGCCTGGCAAAACGAGAAAAAAGAGAGACCAAAAAATGTTAAATTGTAATATCTGAGGCTGTGATCTATTCAGTCTGATCTATTCAAAACTGAACAAAGAAATAAGAAAAGAAAAATTGTTGTATTGTACAAAAACCTTCAGCTTGGTGGTTATCTCTATGACAAGTCTATGACAAGTTATAGGACAGTTTAAATGTCCTATAACTACACATGAATGTATTTTATTCAATTCGTCACACATCAGTTTACACCTCCGAGCAGTTTGGGGCTTTTTGTAAAACTTTCTTTTGTTACTAAAGCACGACATAAAAGAATAAACACAAACACATGCAGTTGGGCCTTGGCAAACTTAGAAAACAGAAACATCTTTTTTTCACAAAGTTTTTACTTTCCCCACTGGCGTTTGTAATAAGACACATACATATGCATTGTATCATTCTCAGCCTGTTTGTTATGTAAAATGTATCCAAATATATACAAGATGCTCACCTTTGACACAGAGTAATACTTAAACCTTCTGTTATGCATTTGATGCACCTCCTAAAGAAAAATTTATACTGACTGGACATTCAAGGAGTTATTAAGAACTTTGTGGCCTATGGAAGAAGGAGATGAGATCCTTGCATGCACATGTTGGATTTTGCAGAGTTTGAAGTTAGTAACTTTTGTGCTACTTCAGTTTTAGGCAACTGAAAATTGCACGTCTGATTTCAGCTTCTTCAACATGTGCATTCTCCCCTTGTGTTGCCTTCATGTCCTCATGGACCTCCCTGGGTTAGCCTTCGAGTTGGTGATAGTGGAAGGCTGCACAAAGGATGATATCATCCATTGTCTCATCCAATTCTGACTTGTACCTTTCAATTACCCAACACAGAAATACCACAAAAGTTATTCATTTCAAACTTTTTGCATAATCATCCAAAAAGCTGGACTGCGTATGCATGCTCCATATACCTCCTACTACCTTAGGCCAAAAAATTATCACCCCTCATACATGTATTGTTTCCTGAAATATGCCATATCAAAATAAATAGAGCCCTATAAATGCAACATGTTTCATTTAATCATTGTTTAAATCTGTTTAAAACACACACACAAAAACCAGCCATTTAACTAGAATGGCATTCAGAGAGCGTGCACCTTTGCCAAGCCTGCAGCATGGCCAACTGACAGTGGCTGACTGCTGAGTGATTCCGTCCTTTTTCTGCCTTTATTGCAGGCTACACTTCTCTTACCTGCCACCAGGAGGATCCAACAACAGAACATATGTAAAAACCACATGCAAGTCCAGAACCACACGAGTCCTGAACAAAATCTACCAAGTGTTGATAAGTATACAGCAAGAAGACACTACGCCA
>JAQLOL010000024.1:10411205-10421490 GCA_029783665.1 Naso thynnoides
TGTAAAAACCACATGCAAGTCCAGAACCACACGAGTCCTAAACAAAATCTGACCAAGTGTTGATAAGTATACAGCAAGAAGACACTACGCCACAGAAAGTTAATTCACTTAACGTTTCTTACTAATTCTAAGAATTTTCCAAGCAGAGTCACAAACATGCACCTGCGTAGGTGCACGCACCCACACACACACAGAGGAGGGAGAGTCACTTAACAAAAGGAGGCGAACATCCCTGCTTTGCCCTATGTCTCCGATAAGACAATGTAAAGTGTAAAGCATTGTTGTAGTGCCCTCTATGGGTGCACTGTAATTTTTTTTTCTCCATGGGACTAAACTCAAGGCGAAGCCCACAACAATGTTCAAGTTTGGCATTGATCAGAGTAATGGCCACCAAGTTTTGGCCATTTAAAGTCAGAAACACAGCTGTAGCACCCCCTATGGGTTCATCCTTGGCCCAGTCTGCAGCCTTCCTCCATGTTTCATGAGAGTTGGCGTAGTAGTTTTTAAGTAATCCTGCTCACTAACAGACAAACAGACGGCACCGAAAACAATACCTTCTTGGCAAAGGTAAAAATGGCATAAGCCAGTCAACACAGAAATCAGTATGATAAAACTGAAGTGACAGGATTTAGCAACAACTCTCTTGCTGTGTGTTACAGCAGAACCAAAGCCAACAAGACCCCCGTTGCTGGACCAAATTTTTTAAAAAGGAGGATTTTTTCAAATGAGGTCTCTATGCTCAGTGGGTTTTCCCTGTTCTTTAAAATGCATGGTATCTCATCAATAACCGTAAATTCAATCACTGCCTTTTATTCCACAAAGTATTTTGCTGGTTTGGTTTCCTTGAAGTCTTTCAAAGAAAATTGTTACCAAAGACCTTCTAGCATCACATTAGAAAATACTAAAGTAGTCAACTGCAAAAGAATTTTTTCTTACAACATCCAGAGGAAATCCTTAAAATGATTTTCTGCAGCTCATTTTTTCCAAGGCATGCATAGAAAGCCTGAATGGTTTTACGCAACCGGGGACAAATTCTTATGTAAAACCCTGCAAAAAGAGGTATGACAGGAAGTTCAGGAAAAATGGAGAGAGAAAACTAACAACTGTTGTATTTAATTATATGTTCCTGCTCTCCAAAATAATTATGGTAGAATTTTCATCCAAAGTAAAAAGACAGATACAGATCTTTTCTTTTTGTCTCATGTGTGCATAAATACACAGAAACACACACACACACACACTTACACACACGTCTTCTGAGAGAGACACCGAGCTTAGTGGACTCTGTTCCATCATTCCAGCTAAATCGTTCCAGCAACACCAGGAGCCAATCTCCCCTGGCAGTAGCACATGCGCTTGTGTGCAACAGTTATCTGTTAAAAAACTTAATTTAAATATTTGGATGATTCAGAGTTTGCAAAAAAAGAAAAAAAAGGGGAGCCGTGCACCAGTCCAGTAACAAGTCAGATCCTCTACTCTCTCTCTCCCTGCAGCACGGTGTCTTAGCTTCCCCTGACGCTTCTTTTGGAGTTGCAGTCTGGCACAAAACCACTAACCTCTCTCCCTAATAAGCCCCATGGAGATACTGCTGTGCGCATGAATGTGTGCTTTCTCTCCCAGAGCGTATTAATTATTTGTGAAAATGAGTCTATACATCATGGGAGAGATGATTTCAAGTTTGAAATCTGAGTGGAGCAACTGTGAGGAGTTTTGGCAAAGTCATGAAACTGCATCAAACGTGATATTCCCTCAGTACAAAAATGTCACACTTTTCTCATTAGAGTCTTTGCACCATTATATTTCAGATAAGAGCCACATGTCATGTTTGTCTCTGTGTCAGTTGTTCTTAACCTTTTTGGCTTCTGACTCCTCTGTAAGGTTTTAGGTTTTAGGAGCGATGAGCAAAGAAATTTTATCTTCTCAAATTTTTATGACAATTAATTTTTACAGGCCCAAAGAGACAACCCAAGTCAGTATTGTACAAACTACTGGATATTAATCATGTAGTTCTATCGGAAAACGGATGAAAAATGCATTTTCTCCTCCTCCCACTGTACAAAAATTAATCCAAAATATCCCTGATACAGGCATCATCTTGCTGTGGTAACATCTCTGCAGTGTTTGCGCAGTCACGATCGATGAATGGAGACATGAGGAATATTCAAGCCAAACAGTTCTAGGAATTCCCTGAGAAGAACAATCCATCGAGGAGTTCCTGGGGAACTATACACGTTTAAAGGCTTTTTTCTGTTGGCATTTCCCCTTCCAATAGGAACCAGCTGAAGGCATGTGAGTTGGCCGGCAGTTAGTATACCAAGGTCACTTCTGCATGACTCACAAGGTAACTTTTGTGTGACTTATAACAACAACATCAACAAATGAAGGCTATTGAATTTCAGCTCCACTCTTGTCTTCTGTGTGGCGATAATACCACGAATCTACTCACGGAACGTAATTAAAGCTCAAAGAAATTTATGAGTTCTCGTTCGTGTTTTTTGGCATCTTGTTTACACGACTGTCGGTTTTTAAAAATGGCGGTTGCTGGAACTGATCCCTGAGTTCGACCTGTTATCATTCACTTCAAACACTGTAATTTCTCCAGTGGTGTGAAAGTACCTACTCTGGAGTTAGAACTAAAAAATTTACTCAAAATGTAGTTCTAAGAAATACTATAGTTCACGGTTCCTGCTGTGCAGATGCAATAAAACAGGAAGTTCTTCAAACTATGAAATGATTTCGAAACGCCTATGATATCGAGATCCCGCCTGTACAGCCGCCTGACTCAATGGTGGGGTAAGGCTGTTTCAGGTACAATACGATTTGTGTCCTGCTTGCCACTGGGTATGGTGCAGAACTTGGCTCAAGTCAAATTTTGTTTAACTTGGGCACATGATGCACAGACAGTAAGTGTTTGTTTGCCAGCCTATCTGAAACAGCCTTTGGGTGTCAGTCATGATTTTACACTCGCTTTTCGCATTAAATAAATATTTAAAAAATACAAATAAAATAAATAGATAAAATATCAATAAATATTAAAAAAAATAAACACTTGAACATACACAACTGTAGAAAATTTAAATTTTTGACAAGGGATTTAGTTTATGTCCCATCTGCTGATTTGGAGGGGTGGAATTTTTGACCTGTCCTGCTGCCAGACACAAGGAGGTAATCAAAATATTTTTAATTTACATGAGAGGAGCTCTTATGTCATCCACCGTTTTATGGTCAGTGCTTGTGACACTTTGTGGTGGTGCGGATGTCGATGGTGGAGTCATGACCCTGAATTAAGAAACACTGTTCTTTTTTTCAAAAGAAAAATACACAATTGAAATATTGGTTTATGAAGTGAAATTTGATCACAGAATGTTTCAGGGGGTTAGGGTTTAAAAAGTGCAGCCATATTATATTTATTTTGGCTGATAAAAAGATTGTTTTATGGAAACTTTAAACAAGCGACTGGTGAAACACCAAGACCTGCATGATGCAATCTCTGTTAAACAATTTAGCTTGTATGAAGACAATACTGAAACTGTTAAAGTGCTGAGTTGACAAAAATTCTGAGGCTGTGTACTTTGTGGTGATGTTGTGTTGGGTTGACACTAAACACAAAAAGAGAAGCGAGAAATAATATAGATTTATGCTGATCACCACAAACTATAGCCGAAAAAATGACCACAGACTTCGATCAACTCATTTCTGAAACAGCCTGCACGCCCCATGAAAATGAGATCAGTTTCTCAAAATTAGGATTTCCTACAGCACTGTTGGGTAACATTACAGTGTGTGTGTGTGTGTGTGTGTGTGTGTGTGTGTGTAAATGTGTGTGAGGGGGGTACTTAGATGAACATGGTGACACTGGACTAACCAGCAGTAAGTCCAGAAACACAATATAGACTTGCTCCCTTTAGGAGCTAAAGGAAGCCAGAGAGAGCATTGTGCAATCCTGTTACAATCAAGCACAAATGCATCTCAGTGTGTGTGTGCATGCGAATGCGTTTGTGTGTATGTGTGTGTGTGTGCGTGTGTGTGCGTGTGTGTGCATGCGAATGCGTGAATAGGGCACACACACACAAACCCACAGGAGGTTCTCTCCACTGCCATCACCAGGAGGCCTCTGTGGAGGCATTTCCCAGAAAAACTTGGATTATTTTCCAAATGGCTCCAATGTGAAGAAAGACAGGACACTGAGGTCTGATCGAATGTGTGTGTGCATGTGTGGGGGTGAGCGTGTTTGTGTGTATTTGTGTATGTGCTGAAGCTGGGTTGGCAGGTTCTTCTACAAAAAGAATGAGGAGGAAAGGAGCTTTTGGAGGAAAGGTTGCCCTGGAGTAAAAGAAAACTTTATTATGGTTTCCAGCTCTGTGATCTGTGTGTGTGTGTGTGTGTCTAACGTGCATGTCTGTGCATGCATATGTATCCACAGTCATTTCATATTTTCCCATTCCGTTAATTTCCCCCAAATTGACATTAAACTTCTTTAAATGGACCCTGAGGAAAAGAGAGTGTAAGCCCCTCACCTTATCCTTCAGTCACATTCATCACTGCACACACGCACACGCGCAGACACACACACACACACACACACACACACAATAAAGACTGACTGTCAGTGACTTCATCTTTCTTATAATTATTAAGCTTTGCAAGGGCAAAACTGAATTGCATTTATCATTATTTCTTTACAACACAAGTTCATACAATTATTTCAGCAATACAGACCCATTTGTTAGGCTATAGGCTGGTGGTCTCTGTCTTTTAAGATTACTTTTCAGATTGCATGCTGACTGTCTGTCTTGGATGAGAGCATATTTTCCCCGGGCTGAAATCATCAAATTTTGCAGTCTGTGCCTTGTCAGAAACAGAGCTACAAACGTGGCCCCATTGTTTTCTTCTTCACTGTACAAGATGTAACTACATCAACAAATAGATTGGCAAACTCATACCTCTGCAATGCACAACAATCTCATATGGCACTCACAAACTCTCCTTTTGCATGGATACAGCTCTCGACACAGCCATATGAATGAATTTTACCCCTTTTACTTCTCTTTTCATTTTGAAAGAATGAAAGGGATTGTGCTTAAGTGACAGCCTTGTTGTTCGTGACGTACATTGTGCAAGAAAAAAGTAGTTGACTGAGTACTTATACATAAACTAAGTGGTAGTTTACTATCTTTGCAACAAACTGGGACTTTTATTAAATGGGATCCAAATTATTTTGTCTCTCTCCTTTGACTACTGTATATATTTTTTCAAAATGAGGTCCCATGGGATTCAACAGAAGAGGCGTGACTTAGCCACTATCTTATCAATTTATTCAATTTTCTGTTGAAAGTATTACTTTTAAAGACACAACTGAGTTTCAGATCAAATCAGATAAAGCAAGCATTTAGAGATCAGTGATTAAAGCTCTTATCTCAGACAGACAGTAAACACCCACAATGAAAACACTGCCTGTGTCACTGAGTGCAGAGGCATGTCAGGCATGTTTACCCAATAAGCGTGATGATGCCGTAGTACAGAGAATATGTGAAGATTATACACAATCTGGTGTATGACTTGTATCATCCCTGCATTTCCATGACTTCAAGTCTTGTGTCCTTGTAGGTTTGCAAGCATATAGTAGGGTTTTTTTAAAGTGGGGCCAACAGATGGATTTACTCTGAACCGCTTTCAGATGGAAAGGAAAGATAGTAAAATCAAAAGAATTATGAGTGTTAATGTCAAACCCTCAGATGAAAGAGACTAAGACCTCATGTATACCTGCTATTAAAATGAGATCTGTGTCGGGACACATTACCCAGATAAGGAAAAATGTATGTTAATTCAATGTGTAAATACTGTAAAACGGTTGTAATGTGAGTGGAGGTGCATGACCACATCTGGAGGTGGTCTGGCTAGCATTGTATTTGGATCTTAAGTAGTTGTACATGCAATCTGCACAATCTGCTGTCATCTATGCAAAACATGTAACAGACAAAAATTCATTTTTAGCAAACATTAAATATACTGTGGGTTACTGTTTACAGTTAGAGGAAGCGAGTGAGGAGGGTAAAAACAGACCTGTCTCTAATGATTTTTACACTGTACACTTACACACAATGATTGTTATACTTTATACACTTATTCTGCAGCATTAAAGTGCTAAAACATGTGTTTTTTTAACAGAACTGTATGTAAAATGAGAGCAATACAAGTGAGAAATTAATGAACTACAGTAAGAAATGACCTGTGTGTGTGACGGTTTGTACTGTACTCATCCATTCAGCTGTTCTGCTGTTAACAAGGCAAATAATCAACAGTATGCAATCACACAGTAACCAACATGCCAGTACTGCAATGGACCAAGACAAACTGACACAATATTTTTCTGAAAAGTAAGGAAAAACTCAGGCATTATATTTGCAGAATTTACACAAATTTACAAGTAATTAATGATTTCTCGTCAACAGCATTTCATAAAATTCATAAAGTTCCCCCAAACTAAACTCACAAAACTCCTGAATATTTAAAGGGAGTCTGGGGCTGATTTGCACCTCAAATACTCAGATGCAGGCCTTGTTTTGAAAGATGGTGATCAAACCTTAATGAGGATAATGAGAACAAGTTAAAAGTACCAGGTGTAAATACAAAAGTAGGACTGCATTATTTATTATGTTAGCTGCTCTGTGAGGTTAAGTGCCCTGTGATAAAAACTAACATTAGCGTGCTTCTGTCCTAACATGCTAACATAATTATGTTCAGCAGGTATAATGCTTTTCTTCCATTCTCACCAGTTAAGTTCAGCCTGTTAGCATGCCAGCATTTGATTACTGGCACTAAACATAAAGTACACCTGATGCTGATGAGATTGTCATAATTCAAAATTTGACCTGATGATGTAACTTTTTAATCTGGGATCAATAAAGGCAAATCTAATCATATTTTAAAAGTTACACAAAAAATATCTAATCCCACTTTCTGTGCAATTAATGCAATAGTTGTTGACATATGGTTGACTGACCGGCATTACTCCATCATTCTTTGAGCTACGTCTCTAACTGGGCTGAAAATGTAGGTGGACTCATTAATCAGGCAGCTGGTAAGACAGAATTCAGTGACTGACCTTTCCCCCGTATGCATGTGTGTGTTTGTGACGCCTGCGTCACTCCCTTCCTCTTAAGCCCATCAGTCAGTGGCTGAGCCACCTTGCAGTTAGCTCCAGTTTCTCGGCCAATTAACCTGTAATCAGCAGCTTAAGTGTTTTTGCAGAGGGGCCCAGGGGTCCACAGCCAGTTAATGGCTTAAACACCACTTTTTTATTACAAAAGAAGAGCTATTAACGGCAAATGAGCAGTCAAGTCTGCAGTGCAGCCGAGTGTTTAACCCATGGTCTGGCCAAAAGAAGCCTCACGGGACAAAATTAGTGTACACTGGAACAAATTTAGATATTTTAAGCCTTTAAAAAATGCAACAGTCACATTTTGAGAAATGAATAACCGCAAAATAAACAAAAGCATGATGAGACAATTTCAACTAAAACTGCAGTTTAATTGAGATGGGTCTTTTTGTCTCCCCCAACCAGGAAAGCAGTTTGAGAGACAACAGTCCCCGCACAGCCAGCATGTGTTTCTTGAAAACAGACGCTTCAGGTGAACACTGATGTAGGTGTCAGACAGCAGCCATAACGTCCGGATCTGCCTGGCCTGTCCGGTGTGAGAGTGTGTGCTATACACTTGGCAGGACAACAGAGAGCAAGTCATGTGAGAGTGCAGCCAGTTCCTCCCTATTCATTAAAATAATCACTCCTGCATGTTTCTGTGTGTGTGTGTATGTGTGTACAGTATGTAGACTACTTACTGCTAAGAACACCTAAGTTACATCTTTAGTGTTACTTCCACAACATTTTTACATGAATGTGTTATTGAGGCAAAAAGGCAACTCTCTAACATTTGCTGCAGAAAACTCACACACACATCACCTGTGTGCCATTTTGTGTGTTTTTTTCTGTACTAAAATATTCTCGTCCCTTCTCTGTTCTCAATTAAAGTTTGGGAATAATTGCAATTATCGTAAAACATTTGAGGAAATTGATTTTTTTCACTTTCTTGTTCAGATTTAGATGAGCAGATTGACCCGATTCTCAAGTCTAAACTACGAAGCTGAAGCCAACAGTTGGTTAGCTTAGCTTAGCAAAAACAGAAATTTGTGTGTAGAAACTGAAAGAGTTGTGTAATTTGAGTGTGTTTGTACCTCACTGATGACACCCACAGCACCGTGGATTTTGGCGATGTGACCGAGGAAGACAGGGTATTGTTGTCCTAAATTCCTCAGTGCTGGCAGAAAGCTGACCAGCGAGGACGGGCTGGCCTGTGACACGTCCACCAGTGTGCCTAGCAGGGCCTCGGTGAGAGACTGATCTCCTAGGTAACCGACAAGTGCGGGTACCTGAGGGCTCAACATCTGTGCAGATGAGAGGACACACAGAAAGACATGAAAAGTTAAAGCATTTTTTTGTTATTTTTGACAATCACAGTTACAAACCCTACCAAACAGAGGCTTGAGGTGTATTTAATGAAGGCTGGAGGTGAGAGGAGTGATTTCAAGGGACATGAACCAACTGGTGATAAACAAATGAAAGCTCGACTGCCCTCTTCCTCATCATCTGGGCTGGTCATCGTGGGCGGTACTACACTGGACTTGACTGGCTGTGCCAACCATTTTTAGCCCTCCTGCTGCTGTTATATGAGTCATGTGTTCTGAAAAATCATGTTCATATCAAAAATATTTGTTCCGCAGAGAGAAGATGTTTGATCCCATAAAAAATTAAAAGTTATGCAACTTCAAACTTCCTTATAACCTTCCCGATGGCACATCAATTCCAGGAAGTTAATGTTAAGATGCAGAGGATTTTGTAACTATTGTGAAGAATGCAGCAATCACAATAGAAATATTTTGTGCATCTCACTGTGGGGTGAAAGTTAAAATAACTCCAGATGGAAGCTCATTTTGTGTCTCCATTGCTTCATATTCTTCTCATAGTGAGACTGTATGTGTTTTACAACCAAGTGTTGTGTGAGCTGCTTTGTGGTAATTTTCTCTCATGGTGAACATCAGCTCTGCTCCAAAGTATCTAGGAATAAAGAGAATTCCCACAGAGAAATGTGTTGTCCTCCTGCACAACTCCGCTTCCTCACGTTTTACCACATTCCAGCCAATTTTGCCTACAGTTTAACACGATTACAGGATATTGCAAAGTGAACAGTAAAAGGTCTGATTAAGTCTGACTCAGAGGAAGAAATGTCACATAAAAGCCAAACACGTACTTCACTGTGAGTCAAAGTCACATTAAATATAAACTCATGCCACAGCGACTCAGGACAGTGGTTTATGTTTCAGCACTCCACAGTCTGATATGTTGGAACAACCACATTATCACTTTTAAGGGTTTATGTGTAGGATTTAGGGGGATATCTTTGCGGAATATGGAATAGAAATGTAATATAATATTCATAAGTATGGTTTAATTTGTATAGAATCAGCTGAAAAGGTGAATTGTTGTGTTTTCATTTACCTAGAATGAAAATTCTATATCTACAGAGGGAGTAGGGGCACTTTAGGCTAAGTTATGCTCAACATGGACATGCACAGAACCCTCTGTCTGCGCTCCATGTTTCTTAGTGCATATTCAATGGAAGCCTACGGATGTGAAAGAAACAGAGTAATACCTTCACCATCACAGAGAATCGTGGGGCAGTGTAGACAATAGTTCAAGCACAACCAGAATGAGACATGGTCAAAGAAGAGGAGGAGTGAGACACGAAGAACACAAGGAAATAAATCCTTTGTCCACGTTTCATGATGTATTTAGTGGCCTCACAATCACCACCGTTAGCAATGCTGCCTCTTCTTCTCTCTTTCTCAAAAGCTTCATCAACGATCTCCCCCAGTGTGGCCATGCTTGTTGTTGTTGTAATGGTGACAAGAACCTTTTTTCCCCCCATTTTCTTTATTGAGCATTAGCAGAAGTACTTTTGAATCTGAAGTGTCATCTAGCGGATGTATTAAGTAAAATCAGTTCCAACCTATGTGACACATAGAAGTACGTGGGCAGTGACGGGTACAACATTTGAAACAGACATATGACGTATGTAAAGGGAGCATTAACGGGCCTTTACATGGAGTCCATCATGTTGCAACTCCATATCTCTACAGTAGCCCACAATGGACAAACCTAACACTGGCTCTGAACACACTTTGAAAAGGAGAATGAGCAAAAGGAATATTCAGTGGGAGCAATCTTCAA
>JAQLOL010000024.1:10429669-10437136 GCA_029783665.1 Naso thynnoides
TGTGACTCCAGCCGACAATCACAACAGTAATCCACTTTTCCTCTCCAGTAAATCAGCTGATTGAATTGTTGCACATCTGCAAACAGCCATCACATTAAGAGCAAGCATAGAAGTGCTATTTCTACAAACCAAGCCAGCATCAACTGTCGACAACTGAAAAATAACATCTTGTTAGAGAGTTCATTCTTTCAGAGCTTTCCTTAAGGTCCTTCCTTGACTCGCTTTCTCCAAATAGCCTGTACAAAGGGGTAGGGTTGTCACGGTACTGGAATTTCAAACTCAATACCAATACAGAGGAAAATATTTGATACTCAATGCCATTTTCGATACTTCATATTGAGGTAATCCAAAAGTAACATAAAGTAATCCAGTTTACATCACCTTAATGTTGCGGTACTTGAACTGGGTTACTGATTACACTTTTTCAACAAGTAATTAGTAACTGTACACAAATACATTCGTTAAGTAATCCTCCAAACCCTGGCCAACTCTCACTGAAGATTTGTATCCGAATACAGCATTTTAGTAACAATACTTATTTGAGTATCGATACTTTTAACACACACTCACACACATTTAGGTGTGTAAGAGGACCTGTTTCTTCGAGGGCCATCACAAACTAACACGAGAGAAAATTAACTGCCTTTCATAGCTTGCTCCTTAAACACAGACAAACAAAAAGACCAAATTTAGAGACAAAAGTGGCAAAAACACAAATTTTGACATTTTCCCTTTGTTAACAGCTAAATCTAGTGGGGAAGGCAGCAGAGGGATGAAAGTATGTTGATGAAGAGTTATGTGCACGTTCGTTAAATGTGCAAACACATTTTAATCCATTTTAGGGTTTGAACATGTGTATGTGTCATACCTCCCAACACACTGAGAGTAATGGCCTCCGTGTGTTCAGCCAGTAGATCGGCCTTTGCTATAGCAGCCAAGGAGAGATAACTGGACATGTTCCTGCTCAGATCCCTGTTCCCTCTCTGCAGGAACCGCACTGCTACCGGGATGGCCAGCACCATGACCGACGGACAGCTGTAGTTCTGGGAAGACAAAAGGACAGAGGAGGTCTGAGGAGACAACAGCAAGTTTTCAGCTTATCAGCAACTATTTGTTTGCATTTTAGGCGCAAGCCAAACGGACTGATCAACTTGTCAACTATCTGGCACTAGCCATCACTGTGCATTGTTGTAGAATAATGGTTCCTCTGTGGTTTTGGCACTGTGCAGTAATGTAGCAGATTCAATGCTTCTGCAGCATAGTCGCAACTGGGGACGCTATGGTGAGCAGTTGTTTACCCGTCATAGTTGTCATAAACACAGTTTTCGGGTATTTAGAGAAGGGAAAACTCCCATTATCCCTGCAAAAGAGCAGTCGTGTTGTTACTGCAGTCAAACAGCATCTCCACCTCAAACAAGCTGGCTGGAGGTTTAATCCAAGCGGATGCGAATAGTTTGTAAACAACCTCTCAGAGCCGTTCAAGGATTCTGTATTCCATCAACCCACGAGGCTAGCTACTTAGTCAACTGTTTACTGATTGAATATGAGTGCTTTTTTACAAGAAATTATCATTTTCAGTGGATGAAAACAAAAACATTGGTGAATTTTTGGAAGTAGTTGATGACGACTAAAATGCAGTAGTCATGAATGTCACTGCGTAACAATAACTTGTCGAGTGGTTAGTGGTAAAAGAGTTAAAACGTGTGGGAAAAACACTCCTCAAAAGTTTTTTCTAACTGAAGAAAATGTTTGAAGAATCTCAAATGCCATGCATATGCACTGACAGAGGGGTAGTGAACACTAACAAAAGCAGCGATCTGTTCAAGCACATTAAGCTCTTTTTATTTCTGAGTTTGAATCGTGACCCCAGGATAAAAGGAAAATCCTGCCGTTACAGTGATTTCTTATTATCTACCATTTTTCTGAAGCCGGGTGTCAGATCTTCCACGGCACTGAGTGACATGTTGACGCTCAAAGCACCAGACAGTGTGGCCTTAAAACATCCTCACTACTCTGAGTGGAGCTTTTAAGATTTTCTTTTGTCATCTCAGACTAAAAGTGGCAGCTGAGATAAAGCAAAGAAAGTATACCATGTTTGAGGATGCAGACACTTACAGAAGTTTGTCCCTACATGAAAAAGAATTAGGAATGGGATTTAAAATGCACTAGCTCCCTCAAGAGGACAGGCTGAGATCAAGTCTGTTTGAACATGCACGTGTTTCTGCTTCTGTGTGTCCAAGACAAAGACAAAGAAAGATTGAGAAAAAGAGAAAAGAGGACTGAATCTGCTGATCCAGACTTAGATTTATAATTTAGGACCCTTTGCAGTAATTAAATAAATTCTATTTGCCAAAAAACACAGCAAAAGCAAAAACCCTCCTTTAGATAGTGTAAGTTTCACATAGTATAATTAATCTCATTTTCACTGCACTCCTTTGACAATATAATTTGAGTACCCACTTTAAAACTAAACCTTCCCCGCCCACCTCTAAGTCAGAATACCCAGAATGCCTTTCAAATTGATGTTTACTGTTGATGTTTTAAAGAGTTAAAAAAAAATTCAATTTTTTTTACTCTCCAAGTCTGTCAAACCTCTATTCTGCCACATGATGGCAGTGTCCACAAAAACTTTTTTATTCCAACAATTCAGTCTCTCAAGCAATCAATCGACATTCAGGCATTCATTTTGCTTGCACTGCAACTATTTAGATCTGAACATACAGTAAATTTCAATGATATGAATGGACGTACAAATTTATTTATCTGCCAATTCTCGCTTTCTCTTTCTCATCTTATTATGGTGAGTAACTTTAACGTCAGGCTCAGCATATCACACAGCCCATAAAAAGCAAAATCAAAAACAAACAAGAACTGAAGATGCCATCATTAACTGAAAATCTGTGGGCACATACGTGTGCAGCATGCAAATGGTAACTCTTGTTCCTACAATCTATTTCTCACGTCTCTCCTCCTCTCTCTGGGAATTTCAGGAAAAGGGTGAGAAGAGTTTGTGCATCTGTAGATTCAAAGTGACAGACAGACAGAGAGAGCAGAAGAGATCAGAGAAGGGATGAAGATAGTTGGAGGGTAAGAGAAGGTAAGGAGGAACAAGCGAGGCACGGAGAGTGGGTTGAATGTAATCAAGAGAGAGAGAGAGACAGAGAAAGGTGCAGCAACAGAGTGAAGAGGTAGAAGTGCTCTGCTGATGACTGCTGGAGTTTGGACATCTGAGCCTGGAGCCGCTGCTGTCGGAGCTGTCAGAACTTTCAGTCTCACCTCTGTGTGTGTGTGTGCCTTTCATCTAGAATCATTCTCATTATGAAGGTATTAAGTACACTCCCATTCCCACAGGATACTCAGGGTGGGGGAGGGAGAAGGTAAGACAGAGAAAGACACTTTGCTGTCTCCTATGAGGAAAGACTTTTATTTACATTTAAAAGACACTTGGCAGTGTTTACATAAAGTATATTTACACCAAAATTAGTAAAAATAATGGAGATATTATAATTTATAATTGTGTACTCACTTTTTTCTCAACCTTCCTTGTCTACTTTTACAAACAAGACTGCCTCTCACCCTGATGTTTACACTTTAAAATATTTGAAAATTGTAATTTATTCAGCAATATTGAAAGTAAAAAAATTCCAGTGGTTCCCAACATGGGGTCCAGAACCTGTGGAGCGGTCACAAGATAAAACTGAACAGAAGGAGGACAAATAATGATTTTAATTTCCTGCAAAAAATTTCCTTAATCACTGCTTTTTTACCTCTGAGATAGTTTTAACTTGTTGGGCCTCTAATAGTATCACACATGAAGCAAATTAACAGATTAATTCATTGAAGTGCTCACAACTCATAGACATGGACAAGAAAAGATTCAAATAGCTTTATAGTGCAGAGGTATTGACTCTGCACTAAAGAGTCACAATTTTTGGGCACAAGTCAGACACGAGTCACAAATTTGAGGACTTTCAAAGTCCTAAAATTCAGAATCTAAAAACATTTGCAACTTGGCTTGACTTAAACAACGCCTTGAGAATTCTCTTGGACTTTAGACTTTTAGATTTAATCTAAATCATACTTTAGAAGCCCAGATATTAAAAAGTATATTTGAAAGTGTGTCGCAAATCAGTTTAAATCAACAATTTAATAGTCTGATGGCTGTGGGCACAAAGTTTGACATGGTTCTTTCTGTTCTGAAGGAGAGTGATCTATATCTCTGGCCCGAGGGTAAGTGGCTGTGCTGACAGTAGAGTGTGTGTGCGTGCGTGTGTGTGTGTGTTTGTGTGCGTGTGTGTGCGTGTGTGTGGTGTCTGAGGCTAACGGTTGTCCTTTTAGTTTAGTCCTTCTGTTGTACACGCTGTATAGTGGTTCCTGCTCCAGTCCGATTTGTTGCTCACTGATACAATTTTGTTGAGCGGATCGCGGTGGATGTTAGATAAGGACCCAAACCAGGCTATAATATTGAAGGTTATGACAGACTCTATAAAACTAATTTTAAAAGGCTGACAATACTGATTGGTGGACTTGCAGTCTGCAAAGTCACAAAGTTTTCTAAGGAAGAGGAGACACTGCTGACATTTGGAGAGGATGGTTTCACTGTTAGGTTGGAAGGTGAGTTTGTGATCAGTTGTTGTCACTAGGTAATACAGACTAAAACCCTGCACGCTAAATATTAAACCAAAGTATTACACTAAGGTGTCAAACACTCTGTATGTCACATTAACTGTTATATTAATTAAACTTGTAGAACACTTTTCACATCACGCGAGCACACATCGTCTCCAACATGTTGACAGGTGCGTGTAAAGGTATGTTCTGTATGTGCAGACTGTGCTTCAGGTAGAACAAATAGAAAAGTACTTACCTCTAGATTCCAGCACTACAAAACAATGTCTAGCGAGTGTGTGTTTGTGTGTGATTGTGTGTGTACCTGGAGGATACAGCTGGTGATGTCAGATGCTATCTTGGCATGCGGTGTGTCCTCTGTGTTTTCACCTTGCGGGGTGAGGTTATGCTCCAGACACGACTCCCACAGCCCCACCAATGCCGTGCTGTGCTGCTCAATGGAGCCCGTCTCCCTTATGGCCGTGGTGATGCGTGTTATGCAAATCTCCACCACAGCCTGGTCGTTGTCATTGGTCAAATAGTCCTGTCAGCCAGCAGACAGTAAGTGAATGCAAAATCAAGGACGCAAAGATAAATTAAGGACAAAAATGAATTATGGATAAGAAGATGTATAATTAATTAGTGACATTTTCCCTGAAATATTTGGGATAAAAGTCATCTCTGTGTGCTGGTTGTGACTACTGACCGGTGAGCAGGAGATGGCCTTGATCTGGTCCAGAGCCTGAGAGAGACCGTCTTCAATCTCAGCGTCCTCCAGAGAAAACAGATCCCCGGCTCTGGACAGATCCCTCTGCCCCAGCACCTGGCTGAACAGCTGGTGCATCCTGATCCTGGTTCAGGTCTCCCTCCAGACCGAGACTGGTGCTGCTCAGTTTAAGGTACCTTGATAGAAAATGAATAAACCCCTGACATAATGTTTTTCTCCTGATTTTGAGGGGATCTTTCAGAGAGAAAACAGAGTCCCAAAAGAGTGCATCTGGATCCCAAATGAGTAGAATGTAGCCTAATACTTTCCAAAATCACAGCAACTTAATTTTCAGGCACAAATTTAAGCATTCTGGGTCCTGTGATTGTGCTCTACTTGGTAAGAAAACTACAAGGAGTAATAGAGATGATAACTAATAGTTTAAGAATCATTATTTCTGTTAATTCTGGCTAAAATCTTCCTCAGTGCAGTCCAGGATCAGGTAGACTGGGCAAAAGAGGATGAGTTTCGCTCAGTGTTTTTTCTGGGTCTGTCTAAAGCCTGTTACCACGGAGACAAGGCATATTCTGGTGAAGGTAGTCTTTCTACAGCAGAGTCCTGATGGAAACAGGAAGAGAAGAGAGAGACAAGAACATCAAATTAACTTAATAATACTAAATGCTGGAACATCATTTTAGATAAAAAATAACATTCTAGCAGAATACAGACTGACCAGCCTAGAGTCTGAGCCAGCCAGAGAAACTGTAGAGGTTGAATTGGGGATTTTAATCTCAAAAACAGATGTAAACAGGTAAAAGCTGCAAGTCAGTAAATTTCAGTTTGGGAAACAAGCCTATAAACCTTATTTGAAGAATTAAGACCAGAAAGTTGACACCACTCTCATAGAGGCGAGTCTGTGGCAAAAAAAAAAAAGAACTACAAACATGACAAGATCAGGCATGTGCTGTAAGTTAAATACAAGTTAACATTGTGAAATGGTTGCACTTTGGTTAGGTTTGGGGATCAAAAGTACTATTAAAGATCATGGTTTGGGTTACATTGAAATGAACAGTAAGTACAAAAGTATTAGGGCTGTAATCAACCAAGGAAATTGTTGGTCGACTGAGACCTAAAATTTCAACTAAAAATCAACTAGTGGGGGGGGGGGTTGCTGCACCAGTGCGGTGCTAAATTAATTAATAATTAATTATCTCATCTTTGCGGCTGAGACACATATAGGCTATACTGGATGAAAACAAATGCTGCAGGTATGCAGTGCACTGTTTGGGGTGCTGAACCGGGTGACCGCATCTGAGAGGAATATGCACATATAGCGGTGTGCCCTGTGTTGTCCCTTCTCCACAACACGTTACAGCTCGGCTCTGCACAGTTGAGTCTTTCATGGTTCCTCCTCAGTGGGGGCGACGTCGTAATATCATGGCCAGTGGTTGCATTACACTTTCTCATTGTCATTTTGACAGACAGGGTCATAAAAATTCCGTCATCATCTATATTTACTCGTCATTTTATTTTTTATTTTTTAATGATAATGTATATTATAATTATAAGACATTTTTAATAGCTTGTGTTTTGATTGAATCATTTCATTGTTAATAATTAATTCACAGTACAAGCTTATATTATGCATTTATTTATTTATTGAGAGAAAAGATGAACAGAACACTTATGTTCGGTCACTTGTCATGTCAACACCACATTTTTTCCCCGCAGTGACAGCGAGGGCCGCTAAAAACATTGTGGCCATTGCGCCTTAACAAGCAAATATGAACAATGCAATTTCACAACGTAAAATTAAGTCTGCATGGACTTAAACTGGGAGCTCGCTTATGCGCAATCAAAGGCATCAAGGGAGACTGCTACAGAGGCAACTGTCATTAGATTTTGCGTCTTTGCCCCGGACAGACGACTTCTCATGGCCATTTTAATTTTGTTCTAAAGGCTGAACTCACTCTGCTGCGACACTGGAGACTGGAATTACCAGCGCCACTTCAGCCAAAGTTTTGAAGTCGGGGAACGTTTCTCCCAGGGAAGTGATCAGCACTCGCTTCACCGGGAGGAAATCCTGCAGCATGCGCTCTTTCTGCACCAGTGGCGCAGCTGCACCCCTCTGTGACCCGTAGTGGTCACAGACG
>JAQLOL010000024.1:10446813-10463047 GCA_029783665.1 Naso thynnoides
AACAGTCACTGCAGTCGCTTTCAGGCGATCAGTTGATGTATTTGTATTTCCTCCTCCATGCATTTTGTACACTAAAAATGCCTCATGTTCTATGTTCATTAAGGCAAAGGAGCTAAATGGACAGTGCGTGTTATTTTGCACATCTGGCAGATGCAGTCCTCAGTGCACCTGGTTAGTAGATCAGCCTCCACATTTGTTTGCGTGTGATATCATGTTTGCACACATTTTTACACACACAAACCTTTAGTGAATCAGGCCCTGAGTGTAAGACATTAGCACCTTTAACTTGGTCACTTAAAAAATGTAGTTACTGTATATCCATAACTCGTGTTTGACACGACCGCACTAGGCGCTATGGTGTTAAAGTTTCTGATAAACTGCCTGTAAAAGTTTGCAAATCCCAAGAATTGTTGAACCTTGTCGGGTGTGGGCCACTGAGCCACAGCGTTAACTTTAGCCAGATCCATTCACATCTTTCCAGGAGCTATGATGAAGACAAGGAAAGATATGGTGTCGGCATGAAACTCACTTTTTTCAGCTTTAACATACAATTGGGTCTCCAGCAGCTGCTGGAGGACCTGACATTCATGGCGAACATGAGAGTCTGAATTAGGGGAAAAGATCAAGATGTCATCCAGGTACACATAGACAAAGTGGATAAGAAAGTCTCTAAGAACATTGTTAATCTTGGCTCAGAAGACAGCAGGAGCGTTAGTCAACCCAAATGGCATAACTAGGTATTCATAATGACCACTAGGTATGTTAAAGCCGGTCTTCCATTCGTCCCCCTCTAGGATTCGAATCAGGTGATATGTGTTTCTCAGGTCTAATTTGGTAAAAATCTTAGCCTGCTGAAGCTGTTCAAAAGCCGATGACATCAGTGGCAGGGGGTACCGATTTTTAATAGCTATGTCATTAAGTGGCCCATAGTCAATACAGGGCCGGAGAGACCCATCTTTTTTCCCCACAAAAAAAAATCCTGCCTCTGCGGGAGATGAAGAGGGGCGAATCAAACCTGCCTTTAATGAGGATTCAGTATAATCAGTCATGGCCTTTCTTTCAGGACCTGAAATAGAATACAGTCTCCCCTTAGGGTTAGGGGAACCTGGGATCAAGTCAACGGGACAATCATTAGGTCTGTGAGGAGGAAGAGAAGTAGCCTTACACTTGCTAAAAACTTCCCCCAGGTCTTGGTAACAAGTCGGAACTGAAGTCCAGTTGGGAGGTTCTGAGTCTGTGTTAAATTGAGCAGAGACAGTGTTAGAAGAATTTTTCACATTCAAACCATGACACAACTTTAAACACTTGTGTTTACAATTCTCCGTCCAATTCAAAACTCTCCCAGAACTCCAGTTAATGTGCGGGTATGTTCTTGTAACCAGGGGAAAACCCAAAATAAGAGAGTGCAGGGTGGAGTGATATAAATGAAAACACAAGTTCATGATGGTCACCCACAAAAACTTCCAGAGGTTCAGTTTTATGAGTCACCTTGAATATCTGACTCCCATTGAGAGCACTGGCCCGGCTGGGATAACTGTTCAGTTTTCAAATTAAGTCTTTTAGCAAAATCCCAATCCATGAGACTCTCATCAGCCAATGAGAGCCCCCAGACACACAGTGGTGTCATGATGCTTTACCTTGATCTCTGTTAAGGCTCGGGGAGGGAATTCAGCAGAGGAGAAATGGCTCACCAGCACCCTCCCATCTACTGGTGAGCCTGCTCTTTTGCTGGAGGAGGAGAGGAGGCTGCGAGGAGATGACCTTGCTGCCCACAACAGAAACACCTTCCTTCCTGCAGATGACGATGACGCTCCTCTGTGGATAATTTTGTCCGTCCCAGCTGCATGGGTTCCTCTTCATCCACAGAGGACACCTTACGCTGCAGAACCGGTGATGGGAAGCGCGATGAACTCTGCCAACTTGGTGAAGAGGCTGTCGCGCGGCTCAGTCGGCGATCGGCCAAAGACGTCATTAAGTCTCTGTCTCGTTTACCATCCTGACGATTATCACTTCTTATAGCTAGGGTAATCAAAGAGTCTAAGTTAGACAGCAGATCAAGAGGCGCTAACAAATCTTGAATCTGATCAGAGAGAACCTTAAGAAAGACATCATAAAGGGCTGTGGCATTCCATCCGTTGTCCATGGCTAGAGTGCAGAAGCAGATGACATAATCATAAACAGAGTCCGTACCTTGCTTGATGTTACTCAGCTCACGTGCTTTCTCTTGGTCAGAAGAAATGGGATCAAAAGCCCTCCACTAAAAAACTCACTGAGAGAATCACAGATGGAAGAACCACAGGACCACTCAGCTGTAGCCCACGCTCTTGCCCTCCCGGTGAGATGAGAAATCATAAATGCCACTTTGGATCTTTCGGACGGAAAGGCTGATGGCAAGAGTTCATAATGCATTTCACAGTCAACAATGAAAGATCGGCATTCTCCAGACTCACCGGAAAACTTTTCTGGTGGACAGACACGAGGAGCCGTGGCATGGGAAATCGGACCCGATGATGCTCCAGCAGCCGCCGGAGATGGTGAGGCATCTGTGACAGGAGAGGAGGGATCCTTCGTGAGGTGAGTAAGGACTTGTTGGACCTGAGCTTGTGGTTCACTTGGGTGGTCATGACTGCCTTGAAATCCTCCTGAGAGTTCGCCAGTCCCTTCACTCCATGATGCAGAGAAGAAACCAACTCCTGGTTCAGGCGGGCGCCTTGGGAGAGAATAGCCGCCGTCAGGTGATCTGAGTCGGCTGGGTCCATGCTGGCTAGTTCGTACTCACACGACTGAACTAGGATCTGAGCCCAAATGCACGCCTCAAATGGCGATAATCCGAGAACAGTTTTTATTAACAAAGTATCAAAGGAAAACACTCCAATGGAGGACAAAAGCTTTTCAGAAAAAAAGGAATCACTTAACTGAAAATTACAATAAATTCGAAAAACAAAAAATCACTCCTCAGATGAAAAACTACGTGGATAAATCTTAGATCAAAAGAAAGTATCAAATAAATACAAGACAATTGCAAAAGCGAGACAAAGTATCGACAAAAGAGCACAACCTGACTTGACAAGACGATGACGGCGTTTGTTCTCTGGCAGACGTGACAAGACGAACTAGCACAGAACAAAGGGAAATGCAGACTTAAATACACAAGGTAATGGGGAACAGGTGGAAACAATAAGGGCATGGAAGACAATCAAACCAGCAGGGAACACACAGGAGGAAGGGGCAAGTTATCTGAAACAAGATGAGAGTTAGAATTCAAAATAAAACAGGAAGTCATTAGACAACATAGACACAGAAACAAAAACTAAACACAACCAGATTTCCTGGACATGACAGAGATCTATTAAATCTTGAATAAGA
Organism: Naso thynnoides; assembly: GCA_029783665.1. Classification (NCBI taxonomy): domain Eukaryota; kingdom Metazoa; phylum Chordata; class Actinopteri; order Acanthuriformes; family Acanthuridae; genus Naso; species Naso thynnoides. Next base: position 10,450,180 of record JAQLOL010000024.1, read on the forward strand.
CTTTGGTTGGAAATAGGTAAACAAATTGTCAACCCTGTAAAGAACTTGGGATTTAAATGAGTTGTGACTTTGTTTGAATTAAAGTGTGATAAGTGAACACAGTTTATTTATTGAAGCTTTATGGTGAACTTAGACTTTTTAAAATTTCTTTCAGCCACATCCTTGAATTATCTTATCATTTCAACCACTGCCCTGCTCAACAACTGACCGTGAGTGTCAATACCTCCAGCCCTCTCTTCTGCGCTGCAGGTTAGTGTTGAAAATAACGAGTGGACTTGTATTTGAGTCTGCTTAGGCTGTATCTTTTACAATTGAGATTTTCTTATTTAATCATCATGTCAAACTAGCACAGGCACAGAAAACACAGCAGTTTAAGGTGATTTTTATATAACACATGATATGAGGTAAAATCAAATGCATGAGAGGCCACATTAGACATCTAATTATACTTCTCACATTTCATTTCTATAATCTGACTTCAGTTCACCACCTCACCGTCTGTGTCACCAGTTCCTCTTGTCTCCTGAATATGCATATGCATGGATCAGACTTTACATGCTGTTGCGCACATTCTTCCATCAAGTTTGTTTTTACAGATCACAACTTTGCATGGGAACCTGTGTACGCCTCTTTCAAGCCCTGTTTTGTGTGTACACAAGGTTATAAATGAGGCTCCTGGGGCCATTGCGTACGCACAGAAGAAGGCGTACGCCGCTTCCTAAGCAACAAACTCAGCATAAGGGAATGTGCGGTGCTCTACGCAAATTTTCACCCATGCATACGCACATAAACTGAGGAAAGGAGAGACCGCGCCTCGCTGGTGGAGGGATGAGACACAAGAAAGAGTGAAATTGACCCCACTGTGTGAAATAAATGAAAATATCACCTTACACATATGTGACCAGGGTAAGGTAAATTAATTTTAAAAAGAAAAAAGTAAATAATACATATAAATAGAAAAGGGAAAATCTCAAATAAGTCCTGTAATCACATTTTATTATTAAATTGTGCTGCAAAGACAGAACGGAGGGAACACAGTGGAGCGGGTTGTTTGGTAACTGATGAAAAGATCATTTGTTGTAGAAATCCAGGATCGATCGGCATTAAAGAATAAATATTGTGCATTGATCAGCAAGTGTGATTTAAGTTGTCACATAGGTGTACCACTGCAGTGAACACAACCATGTGGCACACACACACTGTGCACTCCGCCGACACACACGCTGCCTTCTCACCAATTCGCCCCATGTGTCTTCACCAGCTTCATGTATGAACTGTATAAATGATCAAAGCCTTGAAATAAAGCTAGTGGCAGCTCTCACACATCGTCATCATCATGAGTCCTCATCGTATTTCAGGCCAAGTTCACCTTAACAAAACTTCAATAAATAAATCTTCACTTCTCATTAAATAAAACATGTACATGTATGAAACTTCCCTTTTCATGTATATTAGCCACAGGACAAGGGGTGTCACTGATTGTCACAATCTTTTCAGCAGGCTAATCAGTCTGGTTGCTGTAAATAAACAAATACTGTGCTGCGCTGGAATGTAATCCTGATGGATGCACCAGTTTCCCTTGTGCTTGGAGAGAACAATGTGAAGCGAAAGAATTGATAACGTAATTTTAACGTCCACCTCACCCTCAAACACTGTTTACTGTGTCAGAAAAAAACATTTCTGTGTCTGGCTAACTGGCGGGCAGGCTGCAGTGCCCGTGATTCATTGGACAAAACCAGTGATCAGCTGCTCATTTCAATGTATTAATGTCCATGAGGTGCTTTGCATTGACCGTTTATGGTTGAATGTGGGTGGAACCTGGGTTCTTTTCCAAGTTGATTTGGGATTTATAAAAGGAAGTTGTGCACTAACAGGCGTACGCCAGGTTTTATAAATCTGGATTTTATTTGGCGTATGTACATATCCTCATTTGTACGTATGCAAACATTTAGTTTGGATTCTACGCACAGTTTTATAAATGAGGCCCCAGGACTTTTTTGCTTCAACATAGCTTACTGTGACATCAAGTGACTGCAGTATGTAATATCTGTAAAAATAATTAGGCCTGCTGCATGACTTGAAGAGAGAAGCAAGGAAAAAATAAAATCACCCAAAATAAAATCAAATGGAGTAATGTGTGATTTGCAATATTTTAATATTGAAACTGAGGTCTTCAATTTACCTTTACCTTGTCACGTGCTTCACATCGCCTGAAGTGACATCGTGTGTAATCACGGCTTTAAAATCAATTTTGTATCTATTCTTGTGGCGCTTATCGCAGTTGTTGCTTTTGGTCTGAACACACCTTTACAACTTACCCCAGGTTGGCTAACAACTAACCTCAGTGGGGCATGTTGTAATAATGGAACGCCTTGTATTTGACATCAGTTAATTAATTAGATATATCCTATATAGATTAAGATAGAGTAGTCTGACACACTGCTATTTTGAACAAACAAATAGGGGCACTCCGTGCCAAAATTTTAGAGTTTATCACAAAAATTCAGTAACTTCTAGGTAGGCTACTGAGACAGAAAGTGTTTCAACCATCCCCAGTCTCCCCTATCTTGTTTCCACACTTCTGTCTTTTTTCAGACTGAATGAAATAGTGGATGACAACTGATACTGCATGAGACTGAATAAATGAACCAATACAAGAACCCCTATTCTTACAGCTTTGTCTAACAATGTCTTATTTTCTCTGTTTTGGACAAAATGCATCAACTATGGAGGAGCCAGCATGTTCATGCCCGGTTATTTGGTTTTCAGTTCAAATGTTTTAACCACAGGTTTTTGTTATTATAATTCTTTAAAATACTGTTTAAATTGTTAATATAATAAATTCTGCTTACAACCTCATGTCCTGCCTGTTTAGTGGGATTGTGGGTCTGTGCATGTTGCTGCTGACTTTACCTCCTATCAATAATCTAAGCACAGGCAGGCTGTTTCTCCTTAACAAAAGTCAAGGTGAAAAAAGTGAGTTGCATGTTAAAACAACTGAACTGTCACATTAAAACAACTGTGAAAACTTGTGATGCAATGGATCAATTATGGTCAAATTTATATATTTTTTACACTGTGGTGGTGTTTTGGTGTTTAGATTTTTAATCATAGTGTAATTGTGGCATTTAGGCTAATCATAACTGTGGATATGAATATTTTTAGGGTTTGTGAAAAACTAATGCTTTTGATGTATGTGTTGTATGAATGGACCTAGTAGTACTACTTTGGATGGTACTGAAGTGGCTATGGTGGGAGCCAGATGCTGTTAACAGAAGTGCGACCACGGGTGGACAGGCAGACCTGCTCCTGGACTGCTTTAGAGAAACTACCCCCCCCCCCCCAAGGAGCTAGGCTTGAGTGAAGTTGCAGAGGAAAAGACAAATGATGCCTGTAGGACATGGACATGGAGATGGATTTACGGATGTACGATGGTGGGAAGCTGAAGATTTCTGCTGCCTCGTGTGAAAGCCAGCTAAACCAAAAAAACTAAGTTCGGCGAGCGTTCCCTAAAGGTTTGTTAATGGCAAAATACTACCGTTGGGCGAACGTTCGCGGAACGTTCTGTGAACGTTTGCTTAGGGCAAGAAATACCGTTCTGCGAACGTTCGGTTTTGGTCAGGAAAAGAACGTTCCGCGAACGTTCGCGCAACGTCATTTATTGCCAAGACATGACGTTCCGTTTAGGGGTGAGAAATACCGTTCTGCGAACGTTCCCGGAACGTTAGTTTTTGGCGAGAAGTGACGTTCCGCGAACGTTCGGTTTTGGAACGTAGGAAAACATCGTCGGCGGAACATTAAGATAACTCTTCGAAATTTCCGCCAGGGAACATTCACCGAGGGAGTCCTAGCAGCCTTCCCCTTCCCTTCAGGCAACGTTCCCGGTGTGCCGGAACCAGTTGTTTGCTGGAGTGGAATAAAGCTGCAGTATTGGAGGCTGCAGTTTGGTTTGCTGGGAATATTCCATAGACTGTATGGGAATATTCGAGTAGAAATTTCTCTACAATGATTTTATTTTGAAAATTCTCAGCGGATGTTGTGATGTAGTAACTTGACATTAGGGGGAGAAAGCGATGGATGACAACATCAGCAGCTAATTGTAAGGATTCGTGAAAGTTGCTACGCTACATGTTATTTAAGAAACGTGTGAGGATGTTGGAAACGTTTAGAGGGACTCAAAAACATTCTGCAATCCGTACCGAGTCCATTTCGTCAGGTGAGCGTTTACTGGAAGCCAATTTTAGCCCTGTTGTTAGCATCCCATTCCCAAGTCTATGCAAATTTGCCTAAACAATGAGAGTGTCTAAAGCTAACGCTGTTAAAAGTGTCCCAATTCAGCAGACATGACAAATAAGGATGGATTTCAGGAAATCTAGCTGTAATTACTACCTCGGCATTAACTTTTAACAGTTGTAACAATAATTTCAGTTTGCGTTGTTTAATTTTAGACTAACCGGTCTTCACACATATACTTTATGGGGTAGATGGATGTCTTCGACGTGCTTTCATCATGTTAGGGTTTGTTGATGATGAAACATACACGCCTCTATTTACAATTTGGAAGCAGCACTAGCAGCCGGAGGTCAGATCCTGCAGCCCCGGCGGGCGGAACCTGTGTGCCGTCATGGCCACCGCTCGCTTCCCCGGGAAAAGTGTGGGAGCGGCCGCGGTCAACTGGACAGGGCCACCGTTGGGCCGGCCAGTGTGTGTCAACGGGACGCCGTGGATCCTGTACCTGCTGGAGGAATGTGTGGATAATGTGTGGGAGTACTGCAGCGTGGTGATAGGACTCATCTCCATGTTCTGTTTTCTGCTGTCCACTCTGCCGTAAGTTGTTGTGGGATTGGGATGTGAATGTGTCGTCATGTGTGTTTGTGATTTGTGGTTATATAATATCTGTCTTTTTAGGCAGGTGTATGAGGCCTACAGGAATGGTAAAGTGGAGGAGGCCATGTCTTTTGGCTTTCTATTCTTCCTCTTCAGTGGAGACATGACCAGCTTTGCAGGCTGCTACCTCAGCAGCCAGCTGCCAATTCAGGTAACATACACACACACATACACATACACACACACACACACACACACACACACACACACACACACACACACACTCCCCCTCAGTTGTGTAAACACCCTAGTCTGGCTCACTTTTAGCTGTTAGGAGCTGTTGAAGTGTGTATGTCCAGAACGTGCAGTTCGATCACAATCATTTACTTTCTTATTCCTGGTATTAGTTAATTATTATATTTCAGACTAGCTATACTCAGGCCTTCTTTTTGCTGCAGGTATGGTACATATTTGTGTTTATACTGCTAAATTGTCAGATTTGCTATGACTGATATTTAGTTTAGGCTATTGTTTCATGGACAATCCACATTAATTGACTGTAAAAAATAACAGTAAATAGGACAACCTTAGCCAACATGGCTAATTTCCAGCTGTAGTCTCTGGCCCGATGACAGTAGGCAACCTGAAAATGCAATAAATCACAATACATCAGTTAAAAACAGAGAGAGAAAACACAGGAAGACAGAGCAGTTAAATACAGATATAGCAAGCACCGATACAGTGCTGGACATGCCAATTAAATTAATGAAGAGTATCAATGCAGTTAACATAAATGTATAGCACAGCAGTACATATAATCACATGCAGCATATCAGCACATTACAGTTACATAGAGCATTTTGTTGCCATCTGTAGATAAAGGGCCTTTCAATGGCTCAAGACTCCCATCCTCTTGAATTTTAAAGACTGTTGCTCTGTATTTAACAAACTTAAAATGAGCCCCACTTCAAAAGTATTACCGGTCAAAAACGTTCAAAGTTTGTTCACATTATACCCACCCTTTCCCTAGAATTCATAATTCTGTTTCTATAGAAGAAACCACTCAAAAGTATGAACTCATCTGCTCATAATCAACAAACATAGAGAGAGGGCAAACTAAACAACTAAACTAAATTATGATTTTTTTTTCCCCATGTGCCTCCCTTAGGTAATCACAGTGGTGTTCTACATCTTCACAGACCTGATCCTCATCTCCCAATTCCTCTACTACAAGATTAAAAACAGCTCCAGCAGAAGTAAGTCCCAAAATGATCTCTGCTGCTAAGTTGACAAGCAGTGCCTGTGCTCTTTGAGTCAAACTTATTATGATCAATAAAAGCATAATTACAAGGAAGTTAGTGTTTCTGGTTAGTGACTCAACTTTTTTATTTGAACTGCATGACATCAAAACGTGAAATTGGGGCCTGGCTGGCTTTTAATAACCTGCATATGAAGTACAGTATCATTTAGACTATAGACACGAGATATCTAAAAAATAAAAAGCCTTAAATCTAGACGCACTGCTGATATTACACTGACACTCAAGAGGACATATATACTGTGATTCTCAGTTTATTGCATTGTTGTTATGATGGCAGCAAGTTTTTACTTTCTTAGCCGAGTGATCATGCTAAGTTGATGAACATACTATGTAAATTTTCCCACTGGACGAGGCCGTATCCAAGGGATACTGAGATATGTTTAATCCAATCTTCATATTAAAAGTTAAACTTACTAATGGACCTTAGCTGCTAAAAGCTGTTGGTGTTTTACATTATGCTGTAAAAGTCAGGTCCATGGATGAGATAAATACAACAGGAATGGAGCAATTGGTGCCGTCATGAAGTCAAACTACCTGCCACCTGCCGATTTCAGGAATGACTGGCACAGTTCCAGCTGTTATGCACTTGCGAGTTACCCTAAAGCTAAAAGTACAGAGCTGCTTAATGACACATAATCCTGCTGAGATTCATTCGAGATTGCACAGCACTGTTGTTTTGTTAAATGCTGTCTTGTTATTGGCTACCTGTGATGTCATTGATACAGAAAAAAAAAAAAGTCTGCTGCACTTGTCTCATGCAAATTAGTAGATGTTGTAACTATTTACAGTAGTGTCAGTTAATTTTCAGCTAATGCATAGAGTTGAATATTATGTTGTGCGTGTGTGTTCACTGTCGGTCCTTCTGTTTGTGGTTTTTGCTCTAGAAAGCCCCGTGTTAAAGTGGCTGTGCTTCATGTGGTGTGGCGCTGCTACGTTAGTTCTCCTGGCTTTACCCAAACTCATCATAGACAACAGTACCACTTTAGACCCCCAGGTGGGTAGACTGTGTGCAGTGTACTGTGTACGTGTGTGAGAGTGTGTAGGTGTTTCATTTAGGTGATCAAAAATCAAATGTTTGGTTGTTGTTGTTTCTTTGCCCTGATATTTTCAGGTTTATTGATTACCCTATAAAGTCACTTTTAACAGGAGATTGTAATTCTGCTGTTTCTCGTGTAATTGGAATATTTTGTCCCTTTCACCTCTCTGCATCCTCTGTCAGAGTCCAACTACCTCCAGATCAGTGGAAGTCACTGGTTATATATGTGGATACCTGGCATCTGTCTTCTACCTCTGCTCACGTTTCCCCCAGCTCTATAAAAATGTAAGTGGCAGTTTATTGGCGCGATTGATTTGAGATATTGAGTTTGTTTCCCCTTTTTACCATAATGTGGTTTGCATATGAGCAGAGCCATGATCCCACCGGGAGGTCTTGGACAGCGTTCTCTGGGTTTTATCCCGGGGGGTCCCCTGGAAAACAGCAGTTATTATATGTCAGCTCATCATAAACAGGGGCTGTATGTTTCTATACACAGTATACCAAACGTGTCATAATGAGAGCCAGGCATGGAGACAATAGTGCTGTTGTGTTGGAGAAACATCCTGGCTTGACTGCAGCTATTAGTCACCAGAGGGGGGATGGTCTCAGAAGGCCTGCCAGTGACAAAGAAAGTTCTGGGCACACACACAAACACACGCTCCCTCAATATTGTAAAACATTGAAACCAGTTTTGCCTCATGGAAATCCCTGCGTGTTCAAGTCTGCTTAAAGGTGACTCATCCAGTTTGGCAAAACAAAAAAAAAAGTTGTATTATAATTTATGATTGTCTTCAGTTTTACTATGATGAACACATGCAGCTTGCCTGGCATGTTTGAGTCCAGCCTTGTAATGATCTGCAGTAAATTCCTCTGGTGCTGCCAGGCCAATAGCCACAACAGATTGTATAACTCCAGTATTCCGTCGACATTAAATTGTTTGTTTTCATAACACTGGATGGATGATCTCATTCTTGTCACATAAAATGGAAACAATAAAATCAGCCTGTTTATTGCAGGACACACATCCTTACTGCTGTTTGTGGTGAATGACACTCTTGTCAGTTTCAGTTTCTTTTCATTGTCCAGCGCAATGCAACAGACAATACGATGCTGTTTAGCAGAATAAATTCATTGTTGGTTATCATCCTTTCAGGAGGTTTGTTGATGGAGCACAAGTACACACAGAGCAAATGAATCGCTGGGAGTAAAGCAGAAACTTGGCTTGTGGTTCACATATAGTGCCCGATCTGGGTTTTCATGTATGTATACAAGGAGGAACAAGAACAATACTCAATTGTTGTTCTGAAATGCTGTAAACTCCATCTCTTCTAGTTCCAGCGACAGTCTACGCAAGGCACCTCCTACCTGCTGTTTGCCCTGGCCATGATGGGCAACGCCACATATGGGTTGAGCGTCATCATGGTCCTGCCTGCACTGAAGGGCTCCAAACAGACCTTCATCATCAAACATCTGGCCTGGCTCATCGGCAGCCTGGGAGTCCTCATATTGGACTTCTTTGTATCCTTCAGCAATGGATCTGTTTTGAATATTCCTTAATATCCTAAACTTGTACTTTAATCTTTATCCAGGCTCACAGCAGATGTTGATTATAAAAACCTTGCACCTGCATCTTATTAAATCTTTTAGTGTTTTTTCAGTTTGTTAATTTGTCATGAATAGATTGAACATGTCACATAAACCAACCATGAACCATACCAGCACACTGCAACTGCAGTTTGTTTATTTACTTTTGCAGAGAGTTATATGAGATGTGTATTTATAGTATGTATACAGTGTCTTGTCTTTGCCAGTCAAGGGAAGATTCCAGGAGGAGTATGTGCTCTGTGCCTAACCAGCAATTAAAGTAGTATGTAACCCACTATTAAGCCACAAATCGTAGTTTTATCTCTTTTTGTTGTTGTTGTCGTTGTTTACAAATTAAACAAAAACTATTATGTGTGGGTTCTGCTGGGTGTAGGAAGATTTTTGTGCCTTTTGTTGTTTCAGAGGCAGGCTAGCTGTTTCCACCTACCTCCATCTTCATGCTATGCTATGCTAAACTAAGATGGCTAAGCTGACCAACTTCCGACTGAATCACAAAGTATAATTCCCCAAATATTTGCTTCAACAGAACACATAACCCGTGGGATACTTCAGCATTATTGTTGACAGAAATAGCATTCTTCAAACCTTTATGTCACAGAGAGTTTCTGAAAAGAAATCACTACCTCCCTGAAGACATTTATGCTGAACTCTGCATGTTTCTGAACCTTAACCTTGTCAGGTGACTGCCCAGTTCATCATGTACAGGAAGAACTACTCCACTAACAGCAGCAAACTACTCAGCGTGCCAGAGGTGGAACCTCTTCTGTGTGAGGAAGTTGAACTGTCAGTGTTATGAGACACAGAGGAGGTGAACGCGGGCCACTTGCCAAGAATGAACTGGTCAGTCTGATATTGATCATTTTGTGTTGATTCAGTCATACCAGTTTCAGAGAACAGAAACATTGCAGAAGCTTGTGGAAGGTGCTGACATCCACATCGTCATCCTAGCAGGCTATTTCATTACACCTTTGTAGTCTGAATTGTCACCGTTAGGAAGACAAACAATTACCAGCTCCTCTACATGTTTCTGCTTTAGTACATTAAGAGCAATGAAAAACCAGACTCATATTCCTTGTCTGTGTACATAAATACCTGGCCAACAGAGCCAGTTGTGATCCTGATGTTTTATTGTGGTAATAAGGCGGAAAAGCTACAGGAAAAAAAGCAAAAATCTGAAGTGATACTTTAACTTGATCTGAAGAGACATTGTCTGCCCCCCTCAGGCAGTTCGAGTTTGCATGACTGAAGTCTTTCTCTGGCCATGAGTGCTGTCACATTTGATCGATTCTTTCTTTGAGATTACTTTATTTGGTTTAAGATGGAATAAGTCTTTTTTTTATTTGCCATTGAAAACAAAACACACCCGGAGGAGGAGAAGGAGGAGGAGGAGGAGGAGGAGGAGGAGGTTTAATCCCAGAGGTCTCAAGCATTATAAAAAATGAAGTGCCTGTTATACTTTTACTATTTAAACAGGGTAAGTAATGCTGTGGACTAGAGGATTGCAGTCCTAGGATGCATTGTATGGGATTTAACTTGTTTTTCTTACCTGATTTGGTATTTGAGTGCCATAAAAATAGTTTGCTTGAGCACACCAATGGAGGAACCATTCGTGATGTTTGTCTGTGAAGTTGCTAACAGTAAATTTGTTAAACATCAGAAAATTAGACTTATTGTTTAGACAACCCTGATCCTAAACACGCCGTGTGAAACATAAATAAAATAGAATGGGATCATTTTCAAATCCTTTTTAAATTGATTGAAAACAACAGAAAAGAATATTAATATTTGATGTTTTATCTCATTAAAATTTCATTGTTTTTTTGTAAAGTATGCCTGTTTTGATTGCACAAAGGATATTATTGCTTCATACAACAGTTGAAGGTTAATGCAGAATGTTTCCAAATAATTGCTTTCTGTTTTTATTTAGGTTTCACACAGCATCCGAACTTTTCAGAATCAGGGGTGTATGACACATAAACAGACAGGATGTGGATGTCTGTAGGCATATAATGGCCCAATTTCTATTTCAAAGGGATGTTGCACTTCTTTGTTTTCTTTGTCTAACCTCTCTGCTCTGCTGGAGAAACACATGGCTTGTGCCTTTTAAAAATTAAACAGTCTTAATATAAACGCAATGTACATCTTTATCAGAACTTTCTTATTTTGAAATTAAATTAAGATAGATTAGAAACTACTGACAGTGATTTTTTTCTTTGAAAAGACAGTAGAACCTTTCCTCTTTTTTGTCTTTTGAGTAACTAACAGCGGCGTCCTCTTAAGTACACATATTCATGGTGACATTGCAAGACATTCTTCAAAGAAAACAGGTGTTTTATTTTCAGATGAATCTGATAGTAGGACCAATAATGGGATGTTTTTAATACTTATATTAATACTTATATCAATACAGTTCAATATTAGTCTGGAAGATTCAAGATGTGTGTCTGTGCTGTTATCAGGATTAAAGCAGAAAAGATGCTCTTGTCAAATTTAAAAACACATTTTAAACACTATTAGCATCATTATGGTCATCTGCTTAGTAACACAAATCAAGTGGATGACAACAAGAGAGCGTAATAACAGAACAGAACAAGTTTTTAACTGATTGATGAGCACTTCAAGTTTATTTAGATCAATAGTAACTCTAAATGCACATCGAAGTGTGTGTGTGTGTGTGGTGTCAAACGTTGTTACACAAATAACAATGTTGTTGTGAGTACTGTACTTGCAGAGATTTGCAGATTTCTCTACCTCATTCAAATGTGATACAGTTTATTAGAGTGCATGAAATGCTAGCTTATAATTGGAGCACAATGCTTCAACAGTCTGTCCCAACGTGGATGGAAAATTATTCTAGCACACATTGCGTTTAAAAATGTTGTAGCGTCTGTTTCAGAGGATAGTTTGTAGGTTTATGTGTTGGTCAATAATTTCACTGTTACATGAACAACATGCTGTTTTTGTATATTTTCCAGCCTGCCAGGTGATACGATGATGTGGAATTATGTAAATATTAGGGGAGGATTTGTGCAAAAGGGAATTTATGCAACTAAAAAATTGTCACCAATTGAATTGAAAGTTTTTGTAGATTATTTTTGTATTGCATGTGTTACATTGATTCCTGCTCAGTTATTTCCAAATGAATCTTTTCCAATTTAGAATAAAGTAAATATTTATTGTTTATATTGTTGTTATACACTGAACATGTAGTATTTATAGTGTAGTTTTCATTTTATTGGTGCCACTGAATGGCTCAGATGTATTTATTTTCTTTAGACATAATGCTCAGATGCTGTTCGCTGTATGGCCAATTATATTGTTAGTCCAAGCTCTGTCCTGGTGTATGTTGAATGACAGTGTCTTGTAATAAGCCTATTACTTTTTTTGCAAAACCACTGTATGTATGATAATATGATATGTTTATTGTGCAAAACTTGAATAAACTGCAGTATAAAGTATACCATCAGTGGGGATATTTGTTGATGTTGTTTTGAGGAAAAGTGAAAAAAAAAACAGACGTTTCTTTAAATCTGCAGAAAAGACCATTTTCAATGGTCATTAATGAAGTGTTACTTCATGAATGGATGCTCTGTTCTACTGTGGCATGAACTAAATTTTCACACATTTGAAAAGAAATAATTCTCTTAATTTCCCCAAGAGTAATTTGTTATGTAATTTCTAATGCTACTGCTTTTACACTGTTCACATAATGAAATGGTACTTAACATGTTAGTATGTTATAGTCTATTGTTTTTGCTCATTTATCCCTCCAGAATTAGTTTTAATACACTCAAGTGACTGTTTGGTAATCCTTATTTCCAGATTAAATAAATTGGCTTTATGTTGTAATGGAGTTATACTGCAAAACGTGCCAAGTGTTAGATTTCATTATAATTAACAGTAATAACTATTACAATAATTTTGCATTTGTCAGTCAGGCCTTGACTTGTAGTCACTGTAGCATGACTCAGAGTAACTGTAGGAGACTCTGCATTACAGAAAGCCTTTCTGTGCCTATAGTAGTCCCATAGGTAGCCTACTAACAACAGGTCTTTGTAGACGGGGAACTATACAAGTCT
>JAQLOL010000024.1:10471565-10485954 GCA_029783665.1 Naso thynnoides
TTTGTATGCAGGCTTTAGAAAATGAAGATCCTGATGGGCACTTTTCGGCCAATCACAGTAATTTCAGAGAGCGCGCTGTGTTTCTATTGGTTGCTCTATGCTGCGCTTCTTAGCGACAGATGATGTCGTCACAAGCTGATTAGCTGTTGAAACAAGTGACGTGCCCACCGTTCTAACACCGGCCTCGGGCGACTTGACAAGCTGAGTTGTAGGTGACACCATCAGCCAGCTCGAGTTGAGCTGAGACAGACCAGTTTACACCGCTTCAACTTTACCTGCAACCATTTCATCTCATCTTGAATCTTTGGTGTGAACTGGCCTTAAAAGAGAGAGTGACAACAAACAAAATAAAGCATGAGCCGGAGCATAAACAGGGAGGGGAGGGTGCAACGGAGTTGCCTCCTTTGGAGTCTCATGCTGTGGTCAGACTGAAGGCGATGAAGTATCGTGTAGCTTGATCATGATTGGATCATATTTGGATCATTGCCTCATTCATACCACACGCAGCCTTCTTATATTAGCTCGTTCAGAAGAGGGAGGACTGGCCGGTTTCTGTCATCAGTTATGGACGATATAACCACGTTTGCTGCACTATATCAGTTATGGAGCTTCAAGACAGATTGGAAAACTTAACAACATTGTGTCTGGTTAATAAAATCATCTGGAGACTGATATGTTGGGTTTCACAGCTCTGTGTTAGCCACAGTTAGCGTTAGCTAACCGCGTCAGGAAGATTTTGTGGCGTTCATCGCTTTTTGCCAGAACACACTTTCATGATAAAGCTAGCTTGATTTCCAAACTTTGCTTAACTCAGCTTTAAATACAAAATTAGGAAGTAGCAGAATTCAAAAGGCAGTGCTTGTTTGTAGTAGTTAAGTCTAAAAAATATTTACCTCTCACATTCGTGTCTTCATCTGTGTGTAATACACTGGCGCACTTGTATTTTTCCTCAAACACTCCACCCTTATGTATGTCTTTGTTAAGCCAAGGTGATAAAAGACTATTGTTATTTTCAAAAACGTTTATAATCCAAAGATCAACAGAATGGATTTAAGGGGTGGTGGCAGAGAACAGTGAAGAACGTTTTCACAGGTGTTTTTTTTCTTTTAAAAATGTGAGATTGCACTGCAGTACAGTTTTTGATTTGCATATTCATCTGTGAGTATTGTGTTAAAAATAACAAAATCAATTTAGTGGGCTCATGCGTAAGCCACAGTTACGAGCTGCGCCCTGAACATTCAGAGAAAGTGAGCACTGCAAACCACAAGTAATCTGCCATTGTTATAGGTTGGCATTGAAAACATTCTTTAAAAACGACTGCTGAAGCTCGCCCATGCCCTGTAAGTCCAGGCTGATTAATAAAAATCATGAAGGAGGGCAAAGCTTTGACATACAACCATCATTTAGCTGGAGCCACGTCTCTGTTAAGAACATACAGTTAATCTAAATGAGCCTGCGGTGCTGCTGTTTGTTTAACTAACCTCAGATCAGAGAGTCTGACTGTTCAACAGAGAGCGTCGCTTTCTCCCACATAAAGAGAGAAAGAAATGTTCAACCTTTTAAGAGGCAAAAACCACAAAGCTATTCAGTTAATAAGTCTGATCTTAATGTTTGTCCTTTATTAGCTCGTGCAGCCATTAGTTTCCCTTATAAACCTTTAAATACCTTGTCTGTCTCACTCTGTGTTTCCTCCTCTCTTTTTCCCTTCAGTCTCTACTGGTTTGTCTATTTATCTTTGTCCACCATGTCTCATCTCTGTGAGCATTCCTCTGTTTCTCTCCCCACTTCCTTTTTTTTTTTTAAATTCTCTGCACCTATTTTTGTTGTGTTTTTGCCCTTCTCCTTAGTTTTGTGCCTTTGTAAAATTATTAGAAGATTGTGTGTCTGACAGTTTGTCCTGGAATCTGTTGAGCTGGCACTTAGACGGAGAAACAGCCACATCATCAGTTACACCGCCCAGCCCCCCAACCCGAGGCAGGAGAGTCACAGAGAGCATGCAAGGAAGTGGAGGAAGAGATGACTTAATATGCACAGTTTAGCCTGTTGGTTGTTTTATTAAGATTGTTGAGTCAGAGTTTGGAACAAGACTGCAGCAAGGGGTTAGTGCCTGAATACACTGGGCTTAAACTGGTCAGATCTCAATTTTGAAATATTGAAAAAAGACATTTCTTAAAGACATGAACTGAGCTCAGAGACAGTCCTTTTTTTAGCAGTCTTTATGGGAGTCATGGTTTTTATTGTTATCTGGAATAAAAGTACTAAATGCTTCATCTGAAACAATAAAAGCACACAAAACATATGGCACTTTAACCAGGTGGCCCAAAAAGCTAGCTGGTGAATAAGTTTCAGAAAGTAGACGGTGCCTGGAGGACAGTGATTGTGCTCTCTGTGTACTTGTAAAATTGCTAGGGTGGTAACAAATGCCATTTTTTGACATTCAAAGCTTTTACTGAGATTTTCACACGAAGCTTCAAATATCTGTTGTATTGTTGGATATCTTCTTCTTCCAACCCTCCCAAATATAGTTGAACATTGGTTTTGTGTTATCCACAAAACTTTGACCGCTGGATCATTTGAAGGTTGACGTTCAGATGAAGTCTTTTTAATATATGAAGTGTAAAAACTGAACTCAGACCTTTCCACCAGCCAGTAAACAGCTCCAGCTCAGGGCAGAATGTTGACTGTGGGCGTTTATTCCTTTCAGAAGTGCCTCTCTACCCCCAATCCTCTGGTAGGTGCAGTCATCATTAGCAGTTGTCTGCTGGCCTCCGTCCCTCCGCTCCACCCTTCCAACCCACACTGTACTCAAAGCCCCATGATTCACACAAAAGGGCTTGGGAGCGACTTTGGAACGCGTTGCATTATGGGGTGTGTCGGCCATATTGGAAGCTACGGTGATCGGTTCCAGATAACTATCAAATGTCACTCATGACTGAAAGTGGACATTATTAGTAACTTGGTAACTGAGGCGTACAACATTTGATTAAAATTTTTTCTCATTTTAAAGCCCAAATTCAGACTTTAACACGTAACCTTTTGATGTAAAGCAGCACACTGGTGAGTTATTTTTAAATGTAGTTGTTTTTCAAGGCCCTTGTGTAACCTGAATGAATAACATACCAACTATTTTTTGCCAAATCTGAGTCAACGTACAAATGTTGTACATCATATAAAAGCTTGGATCCTCTCCTTTCCAGCAATAAATAAATTTTTATTCTGCCACAATCCTGCTTTTTATCAACACACATGTATTGTGGTCCATCCCTGCAAGACATGTTCTGTGGGCAAGCAGGAAAACTTTCAAAAATGCCCCAAACTAAATAAACACGTTTACGTTCTTGTGCTGAGCAACAATCTGCTAAAGTGTGGGCGGGTGAAAGGATTTGGGTAAACCCGTCCATTGCTACTCCTGAAAAAAACACATAGCTTCAAACATGGCAAATTTCACAGCATGTACTGCAGTGTGTCGACACAATCTCAAATCCTTTAACTTATACAATCAAAGGTTGATTAAGACTTTGTGCTCTATGAAAGAAGCTTCAAGGCTTAATGCTACTGGCCACAGTCCCAGAAATGGTAAATTAAGTGAGGAGCTCCATTGAGTTTCTACTTGTATCTTCCAAATGCACCTTTTTTTCTGTATCTAAGCATACGCATATCAGTGAATCTTTAGTCTTTTGTATTACGCAACATGCATGCATGATATTTAGTCAGAATTACTTGTGGAAGACAGAGCTGTGACATGAGCCTATGCAGACCAGTTACAGACAAGAGTATGAGTTTGACGAAGAATTAAGTCAAGTGGATAGGTGCTACAATACAGTGTTTGCAGAGACGACAGTTATTCTTGTTGGAATCTGGCCAGTTAGAGTGTGATAGGTCATAAACTGAACAAACACTCATGCAGTTGACTGTCGAGGCTCAAACGGCTGTTCTCTTGGAAACGGCTCGGGAGTGAGGCTTCATTTGAAAGAACAAAAGCGTGGATGGGGTCAAACGTGAATGGCACTTGTTGACCAAAAAAAAGGACCGGCAGCATGTAAACCTGCCATTACACGCTCATTTGTTGCATTGTTTGTGTGAGTAAGGTACCTGTCAGTTTACGGCTGCGGAGCACTGTATAATGCCGTATGATCTCTGCTGCTAAAATCACCCTAATTCCCAACAGGGATTGCCTCTTTTTCACTGGCTTTCATGAATGTCATGAAGGTAAAAAATGGAAGGAATTAAAGATGGAGGAGGAGGACAGCTGGAGAGATTACAAGTGAACATAAGAGCTAAAGCAGGATTTGTTCAAATAAGGAGACGTACGAGCGTTTTCAGGTTTTAAAGCGGATTTGGGGACTCCTTTATACTCAGAATTATGCTTAATTATTTACCATACAATCAGTTCTGACTGCTTTTAAAACACTCATGTAGTCACCTGTACTTCTGAATGATTTTGCCCTTGCTTTTGCTGGACGCCACCCACCAGGTGCACAAGCGGTCTGAACAAAACCACGGCATTTGTAAACACCATCTCAAGGCCAGTCTCACGAAGAAAACCCCGTCTTCCTGCCAATCAAGGTGCTGTCATTGTAGCGAGATCACAGCCTGGGTGAATAAATATCACACCTGGCTCTCATATCAACTATGAAATGCACATCCGCTTTCTCTCCGGCACCGAAAAAATATTGTTTAGGCCGTTTTTGAGTGCAATGTTTAATGCAGTGTACATATTTGTGTCAGAGTTCGCTTTTTGTTTAGTTTACCTTCAACCTGGTCCAAAAAAAGGCCACTAAACCCTCATGTTTTCTCTCTCTCTATCTCTCTCTGTCTCTCTCTCGCTGTCTCTCTCTCACTCTCTACACTCTCATCTCTGTTCTCATTATATGTACAGTGGTATATGAGCATCGCTCCAGGTTAGAGAAGTCTCTTCAGAAGGAGAGATTAGAGCACAAAAAGGCCAAAGAAGGTGAGAAAAATAACACACATTCAATTCTGACTCTCAAGTTATATCTTCATTTAAATGAGCTGTGAGAAATTCTCTTTGACTCATAAAACATCATGTTACTTACAAGCCTACAACATGGTCTTTAAATAAGTAAATCTAATGTGTCAATCAATTGTGATTTATTGTAATGTAATTAATTGTTTTTAGCCATTGTAAATATTTTCCCACCATCTGCAGCATCACACACGTATAGAAGTAAAAGTTTGGGTATTTCATTTTGTGATTATTGTGTTTTGAGCTTACAAGACTACACAATGAACCTCATGCTGATATGAGTCAGTATCATACTGTTGCACTTTTCCTCCATCAGCATCAAGTTATTTTTTAGCATTTTTTCATCTCGTTTGTTGAAATTAACCATATCTTGCACAAAATAAAATACGATTAACTTGTGCTGTTTCCTCTGTCTAGATTATCTATCTTATAAACTGGAAGCACAGCAGTCACTCAACAAGGAGAAGGTATGTTTCCTGTCATTACCCCCTTTACTATGACTAAGCATCAGCATTTTAAAATATCCTGCAAAACTGTTTCATCTTTCTCTCCTGTTTTCTGTTTGTTTGCGGTGCTTTAAGTGCTTTGCATCATGAAATTTGTGTTTTGAAAAGCACTACACAGAACTGCTACCACAGCTGTTACTTTCAGATATTATGAATCTCATCAACTCCATCTGTTGTAACAGTACTATGAAGTCTGCGCCACAGAGTTTCTTTTGTTCTAATAATTGACAAATGTTTTTTTTTTGTTTTTGTGCTCAAACAGCAAGACTCGGGCAGCAGACTGAATTCCCTACAAGTTCAACATCAGATGCTGAAGGTATTAAGCCACATGATTCCTTCAAACACAAATATAATCTTACTCTACATGTAGTCTACAGTGTCTGACATTGTGACTTGTAGAAGCTGTCTTGTTCCAAAAATGAGACGATCCAATGAGCACAGTGGGGAACTATTAATAAGCCAATCAGAGCCATGGGTGCGACTAACACTGTTGTTATGCTGTTGTCAAGCGTTGTCAAGTTCTACGCCGGGTCACTTTTGTTTTTCTAGGATGACGACAGCATGATTTGCAGGAGAGGGCGGGTCGAGCCTTGGCCATTGTAGGAAAAAACAACAATGTTGAGGACCAAACCCGAGTGCTGATTTATAGTATGAATCACAATTCTGCAATCTTCTGCATTGCCTTTTTCGCTCCTCAGATATTTTCAGAAGCATATTTTAGTGTTCAGCTTAGATGTAATATGAGCAAGTTTGTAACTCAACCGCCACGTTGAAAACAGAGAAGCCAAATACAAGCACCACCCAACCCGCAGTACGTCGCCAAGTGGTCGAAGCTTTCCTTGGTCCAGTGTGTTCAGATACATTAATCTCAAGAGACTGGTGAAGGAAAATCAAATGGCTTCAGAAAAGTAGTGTGTTGCTTTGACAAAATTGTGTCTGATAAGGCAAAATCATCCTTATAGTTAAGCTTCTTTCTCACTGTCGACTATCTACACACATACTTTCTTTTTTTGTGCCACACTAGATGGGGGACGGGTTCACTTCTGCTTTTTATGAAAATGTTGCTTTTATGTGATACTAAAAAAAATCCACACAGACCATAAACTGACAGTGTTTTCTTTGCTTGTCAGAACCAGCATGAGGACCTGAAGAAGCAGTATTACGAGCTGCAGGACCAGCATCAAGTCCAGGGCGAGGACCACAACCGGCTGCTGGACGAACACAAAGAGCGCTACGAGAAACTGCAGCAAATTAAAGAAGTGGAAGTCTCTCAGCTCAAAGGTGCTGGTAGTCACACACACACACACACACACACACACACACACACACACACACACACACACACACACACAATGTTGCTGTATGTGCTGTGTTTTAACAGCTAAACACGCAGACATGTGTGCAGTCTCTCTTTTTGTAATGGTGTCATCATTAAACATTCTTTGTCTCCATCTTCTGACTTAATAAAATACTGCAAGTGAGTAGCCAAATGTAAGTGCTTTATGTGCAGACTGCTCAGCAGCATGTAATTCAACCAGTCCTCTGCCTCAAGCCTGAATACTTAAAATTATTTATCTATAGACACAAATACATGGTCAGTGCTTTGAAAACGGCTTGGAACTGACAATCAAACTGAAGTTTCTAACATGAGTCATAAGGACAAAATGGTTCAAATTATTTCTGCAATTGCTTTGCAGAAGAAAATCACTCTTGTTTCATGTGATTCCTGTTTAGATCCATGCTTCCTGTAAATGTGTTTGCTGTTTGTGATGGCAGATAGTGTATACAACCTGAGGGAGGAAAATAAGCAGCTGAGGAAAGCCCACCATGACATTCACATGCAGCTACAGGACGCACAGGTGCGATAAACTCTTTTTTTTTAATCTCCCTCTTTGTCAGATACATACAATGTATCTGTCACCCTTAAAGAATGGTGAGAAACAAAACTCCACGCCATCTCCCTCTCTGACATTGAAGACATGAAGTTCTGTCAGAAATTGTAAGCCTTGTATGAAGATGCCCGTGCTGTTTTGTTGAAACTGTGTTCAGGTTCGTCATCAGGACTTGAAGTCAGCCCACGACCAGCTCGCACTGACACTAGAAGACCACAAGAGTGCGCTGGCTGCAGCTCAGGTAGGACAGCAGCACAGAGATGCAGTCTCATCATTTGCTTCAGTCAGCTGAAGCAGTTTGGTTCACATCTTTTTCACGTAACGTGTTGCACTTTTTTGCCTTGAGTCATGCTAGACTCAAGGGAAGAGGTGAGACGTGCGATTAAATTGTTACAAGAATAGGTTGGTCTTGTTTGCATGTTAGCAGTGAAGCTCCTTTATCCCTTGTCTGGTTCAGCTGTCAGATAAAGTATAACTAATACATAGTCTCAGTCTCTCTGCGTTCCTCTCAAACTCACTTTAACCTTCGTTTTAACCTTCTCAATAAAGGAAAAACTGTTGGTTGCACTGGACCATGTAATCAGCAAAAGAGAAGGAAAAAAAGACGCCTGAGGAGTGATTGGTTTTGGGGTAATTACTGTAGCTCAGATGTTGCTGTTTCTCCTTGACCTTTGAAAAGCTTGAAAGGTTTATTGAACATACAGAACTCAGCTGATTCTTTTTTTTTAGTGTTTCAGTCTCTCCTTCTGCGTTGATGGCTTCTTCCTCACTCTCATCTCTCTTCTCCTTTCTCTTTTGTTTGTCTGCATTTGCTAATTTATTTTAAACCCGTCCTGGTTTCCATCAGTGCTTCTGGTTGGCTGGGCACACACACACACACACACACTCCTCTCTCCTTCACTCCAGGGCCTTTGGTTTAGTCGGGGCTGTCAAAGCAGTGCATCTAAAACGTTCCAGCCAATCAGCCAGAAAGATATAATGGAGGACAAAGAGAGGAGGGAGGAATTCATCAAGAATTTTTAGAATTTAACCCCCGGCCTAGTTAGAAGGTACAGCACTGTTTCTAAAATAGTTGGGACGCTGAAAAACATGGACAAAAACAGAATGAATCCTTACATTAGCAAACAAACTGTATGAAGTGTTGCTGAGCCCATGCAGTAATATCCTTATATAACCGTGTGTGAACTGGATCTGAAAGAGTGCTAGACTCTTGCATGTCTACTTGGCTCTGTATTTAGGCTTAAGGAAATGAAGACTGTGATGGGGACTTTCTGTCCAACCACAGGTAATTTCAGGGAGTGCATGTTTGTATTGGCTGCTCTACGAAGGTAGTTGCTCATGCAATGTCCCCCCAGCTAATGAAAGCCCAATACAATAGTGGACAACCCAGGAGGAAAAGTTGCTCTTTCAGTGCGAACACAGCAAAGCAACACAAAAGAAGGAAAGACTGGCTTCATCATCATCATCATCTGAAAGAGAGAGCAACGATTAACGAAGTAAAACACGAGCCAGGTGAAGGAGGCTCAGCTATGGAGCAAAAACAGGGAGGGGAGGGTGCAGCTGAGTTGTGTCCTTGGGAGTCTAATACTACAGCTAGCTTAATTTCCATATATTACCAAACCAAGTTATAAAGGATTCCCCTGTTCTAGCCAATCATAATACCATAACCTGTTACTATTGAACCTTTTTTGCCAGTGGACTGATCATACAGGCGATTTTTGAGCATTCCACAATAGCAAAAACAAGAGTTTTGTGGAAAAACATCTCAAGTTTTTCAGAGTAATATCTTCAGCACCACTGCTGAAAAATTGCACTCAAAATCTAGCAGGTTCTGTCCCAGTTCCAAAAGCTTCAACATTTTATCCACAACGTCATATTATTCTTCTGTGACTTTGTCTCTCAGCTGTCCTGAAATTGTATATGTTGCTCCCTTCAGGTGCAGGTGGATGAATACAAGCAGCTGAGGGAGTCTCTGAACAGGGTGTCCAGTCAGAAACAGCCTGAACAAAACGCTGACCCTCATCAGCCGCAAGCAGTTGCCATAGTACCCGAGTCTCATGTTCACAAAGATCAGCATGACACAGTTGGAGAACAGCCACACAAAGACGAGCCTGTCCATGAAGAAAACCACCAGGACACTGAGTCCAGGGTAACGTGTGATCCGTCATGACCATTTCATATCAAAACAAGATGTGTGCTGTAAATATGAAAACTCTAAAATCAAAATTTTCTCTTGTTGCTTATTCATTAGTTGGGCCATCAAGCTCAGGGGCTGCATGTCCAGTCCCAGCACACTCTGACAGAGAAAGAGGAGGATGGAGAGGGCGAGGCAGAGAGGAGGAGGGAGCTGGCAGAGGAGGAGATGGCTCAAGCAGGACAGCCTCAGAAGTTTGAGGAAGATCCAGACCAGCAGCAGGATGAGCAACAAGAGGAAGAGGAGGAGACGGAACAGGAACAGCCAGATGAGAACGCCTTGGACCGAGAGAGACGCCAGCCACAGCCGGTCAGAACTCGTTTGGATGGCTTTTATCAAGGGTTAAAAGACACCTTAAATATCCTTAAATATAGTCAGGGATGTAAAAATCGATTGTGAGCCGACTAAAAATCGATGCAAATATGTGACGACTCGAGTGGATGAGATGTTAAACGAACAGTATATATGACAGTATATATACTATGACCTCACTAGACAGCAGCGTAGCAGCGAGTAAAAGGCAGCTGTTGCTCAGCAGTTTTGTCACTGCTGCTGTCGATCTGACTGCAGTCCAGCTCACCCAGCAAAAAAAAAAAATTATCTCCCATTACCACCGACACGCTTACCCGTGCTGGCTTTAAAAACGACTTCATGTCAGTAAGTTGGCAGTGTTCATCCTCTGCAGCTCAGAAGTCACAGTGAGGAAGCTACAGTTTGAACGAACACACCGCAGCGGCCCAGAGGAAAAAACAACGCTGCCACAAATTAAATTTGAGTTCTTTGTGGCGCCTTACTCAGCTTGTTTAAGACGAAATTAACAAGCGAGACACAGAAAAGATGGGCTAGTGCACCGAGCAGCAGAAAACTTAAGTTTCACTTTCTCTCATGTCAAAACAAACAACTTCTGCAGTACAGCAACTCTGAGGGGACATATTACTTTATTGTGCTTTCTGGTAGAGGCCTTTTAAATGACGACATCACAATGGTCAAGGCTCAGAAGACGATGGCTGTAGTTTTTGCCTGAGACAGCAGGGGACATATTGAATGTATTGGTTTCTGCCTAAAATGTATTCTGCTGATATTCCATATAAAAACATTTTATTAGAAGTTAGAGACACAGGAAAATGCCTAGGTTGTTTTAGAGATCAAGATATTGTTATTTTCATATGTACACAGGAAAGGAAGTGTGTGTTGTTTTGCAATCTGCAAAGTGTCTAACCTCCCCACAACAGAAATAAAAAGGGATTATTAAATCTGAAAAAGAAAAGAAAAATTACAGTATTTTGTCCTTTTTGTCTGCAAAATAGTAAAGTAAAATTTTCATTTATAATTTGTCCTAAAGCTCAGTTTGTTAAAGAAAAATCTTGATTGTGAAATCAGGATCATAATCACGTTGTGAGTTGAGTGAAATGTTGCGTTCCTATTAGGAGTCATTTAAAGTATTTTGCCATGTTGCATTTTTGAGGTTTGTTTATTGGAGCACAATCACAAATCTTTAAATCAAAAATTAAAAATGCCTGGCCTTTTAATATCCAAGTCTATAACTCCTGTAATAAACTGTAATAAATTGCAACCTTTGATTAATCTTAGATCATTGACTACTTGTTTACTAAGTATCATGCTCATTATTTGAGGCTTTGATGTCCAAAGGATGATGTGTTTGTGTCTCTACTTGGCACCAACTCTTTGTGTGTGACTCGCTTTATTTATCTGTGCTCTTCACGTTGTTCCTTTCTGTATCCATTTGTCCGGTCAAAAGGGTCCCCATCCAGAGGCCCAGCTGCAGCATGAGGCACACGGCCAGGTGGAACGCGTGAAGTCGGCCTACGAGCAGCAGCAGGAGCAGCAGCGCCTGGAGGCTAAGAGGGCAGAGGAGCGCAGGCAGATCCTGATGCAACAAGAGGCCCTGCGGCTCCAGAGAGACAAGGTGCTGAGGGAGAGGGAGCAGAGGCTGAAGCAGGAACAGGAGCGAGAGCAGCAGCAGAATAGGGAGGCTGACAGAAGGGAGCAGCTGCTGAGAGAGGAGCACCAAAGGTCAGATTTTAAATCAGAGCTGGAGTTACTTAAAATGCAGCGCACTCACACTTCCTACCCAAACTCTGAGGTATCAAACAAGGCAGATCTTTTTAGTTAGTTCCTTTTCAAAAAACAAACAAAAATCATTTGCATGTACCATTAACTTGACGAATAGAAAATGAAATGCTGTGACCCCAAAACGATGTATTTTGTATTTATTCTTGTTGACACATTTGCTCATTAGCTATAAAGGACTTTTTTTTCTATCTGGCATCCTAAGTTGGGCAGTTTGCTGATACTAACCTGTATATATCAGTGTCAGTGTATATGTTCTCAGATATGCACCAACATTAAACCTGCTTTTTTTTTTTTAGGGGGTGGGGTTGGGGTTTGGGGCAGAAAAATGCTTTAAATAGTGATTTAAAATGGTGTCATTGCCCGTATTAGGAAGAAGGCTGAGTATGAGAATATGGACAATGATATCGTTCAAGGAGAAGAGGAGCATCACATTGACGATGAACAAGGTGAGACAGAAATATAAGCGGTTTAAAAGATCCTGAATGAAACAGTCAGATACTAAACAATGTTTATCATTACATCCTATTAGCATTTAGCATCAAAACTGTGTCATGTGTTAACAGAGGGACAGGTCCATATGTTACATGAGGAAGAGGAGAAACAAGAAGTGGATCCAAGAGTGCCGCAACATCAGCAGGTGACAGTCTCTCCATCTGTTCACACACGCGTCCTCATCATCTGTCTGTCCTCTCCACTCATTCAGTCACTTAACATTCACACCAGTGTATCATGTGTCATACATCCATCCAGACGTCCATTGAGAAATGGCTTTTTTCATCCTGCCTGCCCACTGTCTCACACTGGCACATTCATCTTTCACTTGTCACACAGCCTCAGTGATTTACTAAGTCTTCTGAATACCAACAAGGCAATTAATACAACATTAGAGTTCACTAACTGCCACAATCATTTATATTCTGCCAGACATATTCAGTTATTAATCCTCTACACTGCAGATTTATTGCATCCACCTGATCCCACCTCTTGCCTTTATTATAATCTAAATGCACTATACATGTTCATTTTATGCAAATGTTAACCCACCAGCACCATTCCTCTATTATTGCTTCTCTTCCTCACTCTCTCTTATCATGTCCTGTTTTATTGTGATCTCCTGTGCTGCAGGGAGGCGTAGATGGTGAGCTGGACCCCGAGGATGACCCCAACAACCAGGGTGAGGACGAGTTCGAGGAGGCCGAGGACGAGCGAATGCAGCACAGGGTCGCACATGAAGAAGAGGAGGTGGAAGAGGAGGAAGAGGAGCCAGCAGCACCAGCCCAGCATAGAGACACACACCCAAACCCCAACCAACCTGCTGTGGAGGAGGAGCTAGTGGTAAGTAAGGGACCCGAGAGCGGCAACAGCATTAGAGGTTGAGATGGAAGAGAGAGGAGGTTGAAACTCAGTGTAGCGGTTGTGCATGGGAACAAAAAGAAACCCTGGGATCTAGAAAAGTGACTTATCACTCAAGTGTTTTGACTTGTGTTTTCAGATGGCTGGAAACCCAGATCAACAGGAAGACACGCTGGATGACCAGTACCAGGAGGAGGTAGAAGACGATGTGAGTGACAGTTACATATTGTATGTCCCATATTGACCAAAACCACCAGAAGAACATGCACTTAAAAATGTTACTACTTATTTTACTTCTACATTTGAAAAAAATCTTTTGTCTCCTTGTTGGTATTCTGAAGGCCCAGGAGGACATAGCTGGCGGGCAGAAGAGAGAGGAGGAGGAGGTGGAGGAGGAGGGAGAGGATCCATATAACGAGGAGAACATTGAACAGGTGGGTTACTCTGCAGGGAACCAGAGGATTTTGAGCTTTTTTCTCAAGGAAGCTTTTTCAGTGCTGTTTTATCATTTGATTTCCAAAACCAAAAATGGTTGTGTGTATATATATATATAAATATATATATACACACAACCATCTTGGCTTTTCTAGATATCAGTTCACTGAACAATAAACACTTCACTTTGTAGTTATTAACTAGCAGACTGCCCTCTGTTGAACAAACTATGGAATTACACCAGTTTATATTACATGTCCAAGTATTTTCCAGCTTTAAAAACTGTATAATATTGGCATATAACGGAGAACATTTATGCCAATACTGATATATCTGCGTTGGGCCAATATTGACCAACAATATTGGCAGACCAATATATTGGCCAGTCCCTAGTTCTTATTAGCTGGGACTTGAAATGAGTTTCTTACCCAGCTTGTGAGTAACAGCACATCCTGAAATCATTATACAGTGGAGAGTTCTTGTTTTACATGGTCAAAATGTTATGGAAGCACATCTGAAGTAATATTTACAACACTGACAGATTAGCTGTATTGGCCTAACGGGGGTTAAGTTGTGTTAGCATGTATGTGTGTGCATGTCTCTGTAACTTAAGCCTTGGCCTTTGTGTGCCGTGGTAAATGAGGAAGATCAGGTGTTGAGTCTGTTGGGGTGTCATCGTGTTACCACCAGGATTTAATTTATTTCAATTCATCTCAAAAGGAAATCTGTTAGAATGAAGAAGCTCACACATAATTAACAACTTTAAAATCTATGAGAGTTTTAAAGATTTTGGTACTCTTGTTTCAGCGTTGTTGTAAATCAGGCACCATGTCAGTCATTTTTCTTTGTTTTGTTTGTGTTTCTATTTTTTTTTTTTTTTTTTTCATATTTTAACAATATAAAAAATATAAATGGAGCATTTACACCA
>JAQLOL010000024.1:10497074-10515942 GCA_029783665.1 Naso thynnoides
TAATAATAATAATAATAATAATAACAATAACAATAATAATAATAATAATAATAATAAATCTTTGCAAAAAAGTTCCTAAGAAAAACATTTTTGTTGCATGATCTTAAGCAATGCACCTGGTAGAGTCATTAAAACACTGAGTATTTTTAAGTAAGAAACTCTGCATGGAACATAGGGAGGA
Source organism: Naso thynnoides (assembly GCA_029783665.1). Classification (NCBI taxonomy): domain Eukaryota; kingdom Metazoa; phylum Chordata; class Actinopteri; order Acanthuriformes; family Acanthuridae; genus Naso; species Naso thynnoides. The sequence continues at coordinate 10,497,256 of JAQLOL010000024.1, forward strand.
TTGGGTAAGAAGCCATTTTTCATTTTTCCTTATTTAAAGAGTCAAGAGGGTGAAAAATCATTCAGCGTAGCAATCTAGGCGAGAGGCCAGTGGCCTGAGGGGAAAATAGAGAGTGCAGAGAACCGACTGAGAATATCAGGCTCAGTTCAGAGGGAGGACGGCTGAAATGGAAGGTTTAGAAGATGAAAGGATAAGGAGAAAAGGGGGAGGACACAGAGAGTTAAGATGATGGAGGAGTCGAAATGACAGTCGTTAGGGGAGTGTGTGTGTGTGTGTGTGTGTGTGTGTGTGACTCACAGGTGTAAATACAAGTCCAGAATCAGGACTCTGGTCCACACAGAGAGGTGTGCGTGCAACTCCGAGGTCAGAGAACTGGGATGAATGGGATTTAGGAAAACTGCCACTGAGAGTGTTCACACCTGAGGAACTGAAAGACGGAGAAAACAGTGGGACAGGTGAGGAGAAACAGACAGAGGTTCATCCAGTTCATTACCACATCTCTGGTCCCTGAACCTGAAGGGGAGCTGACATTTCGTAATGTAAGCCCCGGTGTGAGCTGAAACCTTGACCACTGGCCGAGTGGGTAGAGTTACGGTGAACTGGGACTGACAATGCAGATTAGGACCCGTTGCCATAGCAGCAGCAGACACCTGAGCAGGTGCTATTAGATTATAATTGTAGCTGAATGCAGGGGACACCTTGACATTAGTGCCTCTTTAATCCATCCTGATGCTCAGTAATGATTTGTACAGAAAATAAGATCAGCTGCACTCGCAATATATTTTTTAAGTTATTTCAAAATCATGAGCCAATTATTTAGTTATTTCGAGAATATGAGGCTCTATCTTGGAATCATGACAGAATTAATTTGTTATCACAAGAAAACAAATGGTTATTTTCTCTCTTTGTCTTATGTTTATCAGAGATGAATCTGTCAGACTGGGTTAGGACTGCTTCAATCAAGGTTCAGCACAGGAAATTGCAGCATTGTGTCTTTCAGTTCGAGATAACATTCAGATCAGTCCTCCCAGAAATGACAATGAGTTATCAGGCCCATAACTGATTACATGTATAGCTATGTATGCGTATGTATGTATTCTATTTCTTCTATTTTGTTTAACTCCCACTGTGATATGCCCTGTACCTTTATATTATGTACCTTTGAGTTTACTTGTGATTTTTTAAATTCTTTATCTGTAGGGTGTCTTTGCCTTGTCTTGTGTATTTGTGATGTGTGTTTGATTGTTCCATGAAAAAAATAATAAACATATTTTTTGGGAAAAAAAACAGTCTGATTACTGTCATGACAGTGATCCTGAAGGCTGAAATAAGGTTCGATCACATGGATCATACTCATCTTTCAGTTCTCCATGAATATCCAGCGATCTTGAGAAAACCAAAATTATTTTCTTTGAATAATTATCATTTTATCTAAAAAAGTCAGCCCTTTCTTTTCTTGAATAATAATAATAATAATAATAATAATAATAATAATAATAATAAAGTTTTTATTTTAACTCATGAAAATGTCAATACGTAATATCGCGATAACTGCAGGAAAAAATTCCACTGCAAGCACGGTATTAAATTTGTCATGCAGTTAGTCTCTACAAAATGCTTAAATAAATATTAATGGAATTTTAAATGTTATTACTACGTTTGGCCTGACATTAATATAATTAGCCTACATTTCGGAGGTTATGCAAGCGAGCTAACCGTTAGCCTCATGGTAAAGTCACTGAATTGGCAAACCGCACACGATATTAGCTAACTTACCTTTCTGACATGTCCCAGCCGGCTTGTTCGAAACTCTCCTGGCCTTCTTTAACGCCGTGTGTTCGGCTCGGTTTAGCCCTGGAAATCTATACCTGATACCCATGGAGCCTGCTGTGTTCGTCGGCTTACTCCAAGAGAAAGTTCACTGTTCGCTGCTGCCCCGCCAGAGACACCGGCGAGCACCGCTGCTGCTTCAGGGCACTGACCACCTGATCCTCGCTACGCTGCTGGTTGCCTGGCAACCCTGTTCAGGTGTATCCCCCCACAAGACAGGTAGGTACAAAAGAAGGCTATCTCTCTGAATGCAAATGAAGATTTGACTTTTAAAGTAACTTTAAAGACAAAAGAGCGGAGAAATGTTCTGAAAAATTCTGTGCTTCCATCTAGGATCAGGCTTGTTTTTAATGACTGAAGCCAAAACTGACCAAAAGACAAAGAGTTGTTGTTTATTTATTTTCCTGTAAACTGTTATTTCACCAGTCATGTCAACAGCATTTTTAGGCTTGTCACACAATCTCACAATTCTCTATCCTCAGTATTCAGATCAGTTACTAAAGTAATATCACACTAAAAAAGGTCCTATTGAATTTAATACTTTGCTTTAAATCTGCAGCAGGCTATAAATATGCAAATGCTAAAGGTAAAAATAATCAAAGCAGAGCAATGCCACCTGTGTCTGATATGCCATTAATATTTTATCATTAGATTATTACTCTTGTAAAACAGTAAAAGCAGGATTTTTACCACTGTATTTTGAGATGAAACTCATTTTTAACTATAGGACCTATTTTGTACAGAATTGCAACTAGTTATTATTTTGATATTTCCTCCATGAACTGATTAATAATTTTGCTTGAACAAATTCTGAAAGTAGTGAGAAATGCCATCACATTTACTCAGAGCCCAAAATGACACCTTCACAATGTTTTTTTTCTCCAAACAACAGTCCAAAACTCTCATTAATTAAAAATACATTAAAATCATTAAACGCAGAAGCTGCAATAGTGCTGTTTTTGCAAGAAAAATGACTTCAGTAAACGTTTCTGTCTTTCTTGGTGTTGTCATCGTGAGAGGGTTGAATAAGGTAGATTTAGACTTTCAGCGGCACACAATGAAGACACAAGGCACAGCCTACAGTCTATGGGCACAGCTATCACACCAGCTGGTGAAAGTAATTTAGATTATAACTTCCTGCACCCGTAGGCTGTTGCTCCTCAACAATGCAGCTCGTTGTGGTTAAGATATTGCAGCAGTGAAACACAGTGTGCACACTGAAGAGATGAAGAAGCTGTTAGATAATTCAAAGAGGTGAATGAAAACCCCTGGCACTGCAGGGCACTGTGGGAACGGTTCCCTCTGCACTGACTTGTGTTAAGCACATCTATGGCCTTTGCTGCGTATTCATAGATGGAGTTATGATTTGCAGTGGTGACAGAGAAGATGGTTATCCCATCAAAAAAAAAAAAAAAGTGTTTCCTGTGGTCTAAGTGTTTCTCACAGAGCGCAAGAAACACAAATGATGGCAGTAAATATCTGCTGAGGATGTAATTATCAAGTTTATCTCTAATATTTTATTGTCACCTTGTAAGGGTGGACAACTCTGCAGCACCACAATATTTGTATCAAAATGCTATTTTGACGCACACATTTCTCACATAATTGCACCTCCCTAAAATTTGAAAACTGCAGTAGACTATGGAAGGATATTCAGATGAATATAAGACATACCAGTCCAGTCCCTAATGGGCAATATCAAATTAGCGAAAGCAAAACAAAACTCAGAAGACCCAACAGGATCTTATACACTGAATTTTTGTTTGGTTATGTTAAACAGTATAAATTACAAAAGGAAGTGAGACTGTTGAGTCGGTTTGCATATGATGTTAAATTTAAACCAAGTTAAAGTGATCAAAATTCCGAAAATTTGCAGAAAACGGGGATTACAACAATGTGCATTTAAATATGGAAATATAAGAGTTTTCAAGATCTAAAAGACATGTATGGATTAGAAAACGAGATTTTTTTTGTATCTTCAGCTGAGAGATTATTTTATACAAAACAAATACAAATTGCAAAAACCCTACATGGTGTAATAGAAACAATCATATGAACATATAATTGGATAAAAAAATTCAAGGTAATCTCTGTGCTATACCAAAAGAGATTGTACAGCTTCTTCCTTGTTTATTTAGACTGAATGGAAGAAAGAATTAAATATTCAAATCACAACAGAATGGACCAACATGTGCAGAACACAATATACTTCTGAAAACTTCCAAGGGCGTGGAAGGAGTTTGGGTGATAAAAAATTGAAGCTGCTATTTCATCATTCCTAAAATAAAAAGTAAACAAACTGGTTCTTAAGTAGTACTAAGTAGGACACACACATTTTTTTAGATTGTCATAAGACCCAGTCATTCTGGGAAAATGTTCACGTTATAATCAAGGCAAAGTTACGTTCCCTCAAAGTATAAATGATTACATCATTGGTAGTGATAAATATCTAAACAAAATATTATTGATGACATGCAAAAAGGCAATAACTAGAAATTGGAACAAGACTGATGTCTCTACTGTGGAGCAGTGGTTGGAAAATGTTAAAGACACGTGATGGAGAAACTGACTTATCAGCCCAGACTGAGAGAAAATGTTTTTGCCAGTAAATGCAAGAAATGGATGATTTATGACAGTGACAAACTGAAATATTCATTTTGAGATAATGGAAGTTTACTCCCCTTCTTACATCATGGACACTTGTAACCATGGTTGTTTTATTTGTGTTTATTGTTCTTCTTCGCTGAAAGTTATTTTATTTATTTATTTTTTCATATACTTTTGTCTGTAAACTGACAGTCTGACATGGACACTGTCTTTTGCAATATACTTTAAAATGATCAATAAAAAATTGAGTTTTTTAAAAATTGCAGTAGACCATAATGTGATCACACCAAATAATTTAACCTTCTGATTATTAACATCCAATATCCCGCCGATGGACCACACCTGTTATACACAGCTTCCATTTAAGAAAGCCTGTACCCTGATACAAAAACATCCCACATAAAGAAAAACACAGTGTCTTTAATGGGAACACATTCATGTTTTTATTGAGTTAAAGACTGAATACAGCTGGTGTTACTGTTTCCCTGTATGTACAATCAAAAACAGTGCAGCAGATCCTTTTCTGTGCGCCTTCATGCTCCAGTCCGTCTCTATAGCAACCCGCCTTAGTTACGCAGTCCCCCTCTGCTCACCTGTGAGATGCCCAACTGAGGCTTAATCAACCACTTGGATGTGATAAGGCATATTAGTTCATCAGCAGATTAGCCATGTGCCTAAAGTGTAAAAAATGACTAGAATACTGTCTGGAGCTGATATATTACTAAGATTCATCGTTTAAGGACAAAATGTTTGTTCTGCAATAAATACTGAGAATATATATGTATGTATAGAACACAATGTCAAATGTACAGGGATATAATTAAACTGTGAAACTTGAAGTATGCACATACTGTATCTGGAGTAAGAAAGAGTATATATATTTATAGTTTCAACAAGTCAAAGGAAACTGGTTTTGTGCATCGTGTGTGGGCACAAGAGAGTGCGAAGCTGCTGAACTTAAAGGGGTTGTGCGCGGACTACATATTATGTGTTCTCCTCTCTCATATACAAACAATCTTTTACTAGAGAATATTTACAACTTTCTCTTCCTGCACGTCTGTATCCAAGAGATTAAAGCTTCCAGTATCAAAACACAGTCACATCATATGTCGTATGTCATATTTCAATATATAATATATCATATAATAATCAGTTTATATCTTTTTTATTTTTCAAAAGTATAAAACACAGCTGAAGATGGCGATAGAGGACAGGTAGCGTGTATGACGTCGGGATCTGATTGGCTTAGACTGAGTGGCCATTTTGGTTACATGGAGTCGAAGTCGTGGTCGTTGGGCTCGATGACCTCAGGGGTCATGACCCTGCCCATGAAGAGGATGGACCCTGGAGAAGAAGGGGACAGATAGAAAGTCAGGTCAAAATATGTACGTCAGAGGTAAATGTACATGCACAGAGACACACAAACCTGTTCTCCGGTTTCTGATGACAAAGAAGAACGGGTGATCAGCCATGACCTGCGGGTAGAGCACCAGAGTCCTGGTCAGGGCGATCATTCCTGAGAGAGAGAGAGAGAGAGGAAGAGCACACAGTTCATTTCTGACAGAAGGGGGCAGTGTGTCATGAGTTAATGTGTGCCGTAGATATCTGGTTATAAAGAACGGTTATTGATAAGAAAGATTAAGAATAAGAGATGAAGTCTACCTGACCCGGCGGCTCCCTCCGCCCCCTCCTCAGTCACCTCCAGGTAAGCCTTCTGCACCGCCTTCCCAATGTACAGGTCCTTACCATCTGTTACACACACAGAGACATCAAGATCTTCAGCTCGTCTATGAAAAGTCTCTTAAGGCTCATTCATGCTCCGTCACTAGACAAATTTGATAAGTGTCGCTCGATAGAAATGTTGACAGGAATGACAGGAATATTTTCAATTTATACTTTGTCTAAAAGGTTTCAGTTGTCTCCATGGTTACCATATATGACACAAATGCCAGAATATCAACTAGAACTTCAGTTTAACTATCTCCACGGCGACAGTAACACTATAAATATGAAGATGTCTGTGACAGAATCCAGCTCTCCAGGTTCGCGACATGAAATGAGTGTTGAGCCACATTTTTTATTGTTGAAATCGTCATTTTTGTTGAGTGACACTTATGAAATGTGTCGAGCGATGAAGCATAAATTGGCCTTTAGTCTGTGCATCAGTAAACTTTGCAAGCTCAAGGCACAGTGTGTGCTGGTGTGCCCACAAATGATTAAAAACAACATTACAAACCAGAGCATGGGGGGTCACAGCATCAAAAGTGATGAGATAAAATCCCGAAAATTTGATTAAACGCGTTTTAAAATGCTCTCCCTTTTCAGCCTACCTGCCAGCATTGATCATATCCTCTGAGTACATGTTGATCTGAGGACAAGTACAGGCTGTTCTCTGTAGCCCCAAGTCCAGCACAGCCAACAACATTACACTGACTTCACCTGACCGCTGAGAACAAGCTGTTTGCAGAGAATCATCAATGTGTGTGCTGGGTCTTTTTATTAGAGATCTGTAACTGTTTTGGGGTATCAAAATGTAGTTTTTCTATGAAGCCACAACATTTAAAGCTCCTCACAGTGAATTATTACTTCACTTAATTTCATATTGTAGTTTAGACATCCTAGATACATTTGTGTCATCTGGCTTTTAGTGGGATAAAACATGTCTCTCTAATGTTTTGTTGTATACATCTGTCGTTCTCCCTGAGTCTATTTTTACCCGATGATGTGACAGCTCTGACCTGCCCACTCGATACCAGTTACCTTGGTTACCTGAGAAAGTACCGTAGGCTACTTCACTGCAGCTAAGAAGCAGAAGTGTTGAATTCAACTCGGATGCTGAGCCCTTGTATGAGTTTACTGCTCTTACAATTTGTGTAATTATATATGTTTTGTATAATAATCTATAGATTTGTGTCAAATACTCTCCTGCTTTTCCATACAGCTGATTGTTACCTGTCATGGCGGAGAGATCAGCATCTTTGGTGAAGATGTGTTTTATTCCCAGCTCCTGCAGCGTGCTCCTCAGGTCGATCTTCTGCTCCACTTTGAACCTGAACACAATGAAAGAAAGTCACATGTTAATGGTCGGAAGTGTGTAAGTGCAGGAAGTGATTCATCTAGTGACAAAAAGCTCACAGATTACAGATCTTACGAGCACATCTTACTGTATTCAGATTTATTGTCATCACATTGCATGCAAGTGTCCAGTGGCTGCACATCTGTCAGTGTTTATGTTAGTATATCCGACAAATTTTAGGGCTTTAAAGGAGAAAAACTAATGTTAAACAGCTATTTTAGAGTTCCACAGTGCCTTTAACATTCTAAAAGTAAACTACATGATGCATACTTCCTATATTTGCAGAGCAAGTGTAAGTTAGTTTAAAAGCCTGAAAAATGTGCCCACTGTTGATATTTGTAGTATGTTTGTTGGAGCATAGAGCTGCATGTGGAGAAAGAGAGAGTCCACTGGAAGCACACCTACAGATATCTCCTGACCGTGACAGAACTGGGTTTAGGAGCAGAAACCTGCAACGAGGTAACAAGGGTTTGGGTGTTGCCCACAAAAACTGACTGACTGGCAGACCCCCAGTGGACCACTGTCAGAGCCATGACACGCCACCTGTTCCATGAATAGTGATAACTTCACTGTGGTTATAACCCTCATTTAGTGTTTATCCCCCATTTTCTCTTTATTTGCTGTCTTTCTTCTTTGACTTTTCTTTATTAGTTCTAAATTATACACAAACACATTCACATGTGCCCACCATAACCACTCTTGGCAACAATGAATGGCATATATATTATTTTTACATCTCTTTTTAAATTTTTTATTCAATTATATATTTTTTAGTTTTGTCTTTTTTCTCACATTTCCTCAGACAGTATGTACACACCATGCTTGTAAAGCTTTGCCTTTGCCTATTTATAGAATTTCGTTGCCCTTAAAAATGAAAGAGAAACACCACACATTAATAACAACAAAGAAAGCATCCAGGGAAAACAAGTTATGGAGGATGCTATTTCATGATTCACTGCTGTCTTCTTGCATTTTCCACCTTTTAAACTCAACTCACGGTCGCCAACAATATTTTATGGCAGCATGTGAGCATGTGTAACTGAACATCGTGAGCCCACCACTTCCATCAGTGGGTGTTTTCTTCACTTGTATACTAATGTGAGTGTTTGTGTGTGTTTGTGTCTCATCTTTCACCTCGGTAAGTAAACTTCCACCTTCTGCCGTTTGACATTGTTGGCCCACTCCTCCAGCAGCGGTGCTTTGATGATGGGCTCGAGGGTGGCCAGTGGCACCTCCTGTCGAGGCAGAATGATCATCATGGACATGTCGTCCCCCTCGTAGGGCATCTCTAACACCTGGTACACACCGCCGGCTTCCTGTGAGCCATCGCTGAACTCACCTGGCAGGGAGGAGACAGCAGGCATGAGAGACACTGTATGTACACGCAAACATACGCACGAGTGTATCCTGTAATGGGCTTGTAAACTTTGGTGTAAGCATGTAAAGACACATCGATTGACAGTATTGATTGATTTCATGGAAGCCCTAATTAAAAACCACTGACGCCTCAGTTTGAAGGCTTCAGTTACACCTACCATGAAAATGCATTACATACATATTGTATGTAGTCCTGTATGCGGAGAATACTTGGCTGAAATTCCAAATAAAATCAACAGGGCTACATAAGATGGTGTTTTCGTGCATTTTTCACACAAATTTGCACTTGACTGTCTTCAGGCAAATAAAACCCAAATAAAACCCAGTAAACCCATATAGGATCCACGAAAAGACACATTCTGGCATGTACAGTATATCTACACACGAGCACATATGTGTGCCCACACACATTCAGAGATAAAGGCACGAGGGATTACACATGCAAGCATCTGCAAGAGCTGAAACCTTCCCAGATTCACTACAGAGGCGATGAAGTGATATCTATTCGCCTTGAGGTGGATCTTTAAAAGATTTGTCCCTTGCATCTAACTAAACAAAACCCACAGATAAAAACTCCCATCAAGACAAGCAGACGAATATTTACTTGCAGCATTTCTTCGACAGGACATGTTCTTTCTTTTATTCTCAAAACACACTAGATTTTAAATCTAAGTATAAGATTATCCCATTTCCTGCAGTGTGAGATTGAGATTACAGAGCAATTAACACTGCCAGACTCTATCGGTCTCTGAACATGATTTTTCTATTGAAGCTGCCTAAAAGGGAAAATTACAGCAAAAAACACCCATCATCCTTTGTTAGCGTACATGTTGCATTGTGATGCAGAGTAAGGCAACATTGCAGCAGCGAGCTGGGTGTGGCTCCCAAAAACATTTTACTTAACCAACATGATTGTGCTTCAAAATCAGAAAGCAAACGCAGCCTTCTCCCCAAGGACCTGTCCTTGTTCTGCAGCTCCTAAGAACACACATCCACACATGCACACAGTACGCTCACCACACACCACACATACAAACACACACACTCACACTCACCTACCAAATCACACACATACAGATTGCCTTGATCCTACGTGTGTGAGGATGAGTGTGTGAGCACCCCGTGAACGTAGGTGTGTGCAAGTGTGCGATCTCACTACACACATTCAGACGGCACCAAAATAGCTCAAATGCGTCAATTTTAGTAGCAGTGCAGTAAGAATCTGTTGTAACTGTCTTTGGCAGCACATCAGACAAAATAATGACTAGATGCAAAAACAGACAGAGCTTTCAGATGCAACAGAATATCGCCAACCTGCAGGACTCAAACAAGCACCTCACAGAAAACACCAGAAAAACACCAAACAAATGTGTGAAACAAACAACACTCTCAAGTTCAGCCAAATTAAAATTGCCTTAAAAATGAATAAGTCATACAAAACTTAATCAGATACTTGAAGCCAGCATCTTCAGTTTTTAAGTAACAATTGTGAAGGTCACATTTACCAGTACTGGCCATAAATGTCAGAGAAAAATCTGCAGAAAAAATGCACAACTAGTGCCGAAACAATAAATGAAAAACAACTTAGAAAACTGATTAATTATATAAATTAGTTATTACCCCAAAATTCAAATATTCCAGCCCCTCACATAAATACGTCCTGCTTCTCTTTTTCTTAAGTCAGTGTAAGCTAATAATCTGTGGGGTTTTCTAAGGATGTAATGAAGACACCTTAACCTTGGGAATGTTAAATGTACATATTTCACAATTTTGTCTTATTATATAGTCTTAACAATTATTTAGTTAGTTGCAGCCCTGTATACAATAAAAATGTTATTTATTGTTTCAATCATTTGTGCTCTTCAAAGATTAGTTTTTGGTTCCTTTAAACTAAAAACAATGCAGAACTATGCATGCTGTCTGTGACAATTTAGTACAGAAGTATTTAACTGGAGAGAAGTAGAGAGATTTTGAAATTCGTAAGGACCAAACTTCTTTGATATTACCCCAAATTATTAAAAATCTGTAAATTATCTGACAAAACCTGACATCCTATAATAAAGTCAGAAACAGACATTAATAAAACATCCCCAAGCACCTGAGGTAGAAAAATGAGAACAAAATATAAAATCAGTGAAAACAAGTATTACTTGTTCTACCTTCTGTCAGAGAAGATTTAGCAAAAACTTAACAGTGTAACATGTAACACAGACAGTTACAGCACTGACAATTTTGTGTGACCTGAACAAGGATGTCTTCAAAATACACGGCTAAATCAGACAGACAAACCAGAGCAGTTTGTGCAAGAGAAGAAAATATGATCAGCTGAGCTCACAGAACTGAGAAGAGGAGCCTTTCCTGGGAATAACACTCCAAATATGAATATTTTAAAGGTAAGATTAACATTTTAAATAACCTCAGGAAACATGAGCTAAAATTCAAGGGCTCACACACACACACACACACACATACACGCAGCTCATTCCTACCATAATAGAAGTCTCCCTGTTGGTACATCATGAGTGTCTGGACTTCAGAGCCGTCATCTTTGCTGAAGGAGAAGGTTCGAGTGTTCTCTGGCCTGAACTGACTTTTCCAGGAGCCTCTGAAGTAGACAGCGTTCACCAGGGTCAGACGGGTCATGCTGTTAAAGTCCTCGGCCGACAGCAGCTCCCGGATCTTACCTGGAGGGAGAGATTTGTACAGTGTATTAGGATGTGCATTAGCTTTCATTAGCCGGAGGAACGCTCCTGCTGGGATGCAGCTTTTGAAGTTGCGCACAGATGAGGATGGAGATTTGTGCAGCTGAGGGTTGGAGATGTGCTCAGCCATTTTGGTTTTAGTAGGAGCAGATGTGATCAAACAAACAATGACGTGACTCCTTTGACAATTTTGCACATCATTTGACGGTACGCTGGGACTGCAGGTGTAATTATGTATTCATATTATCAACCTCACTTCACTGCATGTTTCCCCGTCTTCCTGCCTCCCGCCCTAACTTACTCTCAGTATGATTTTCCACCCAGTTGTTGATCTGCTCTGCTACAGCTGCTGATTCGCTGAAGTCCACTGTTTCCACATCAGCCTTAAAGTATTTCCTCATGAGATGCAGGAACTCGGGGTTAAAGGTGACGCCCTCCTGCAGGAAGAGGCTGTTGGCAAATCGGATCACATAGTGGGCGTCATCGTCCGATAGAGCCGCCGTCAGGTTCTGGAGCAAAGAGAACTCCATGTCTGGAGAACAGAGGGAGGTTAGTTTGTATACAGAATGTATTTTTTGTCGATGTGCAGTAATAATAATAGTTTTCTGCATGAAAGTACAAATAAATTTAAAGTATTCAAACTTGCAATGATTCTGTCACCATGAAGAGGAATCTTAGTGGAATTTAAATTGCATTTATCATTTAATTCAAATTCTAAAAAGCAACTTTCTTAAGTTTATTATTCGTTTAGGGTCCAGAAAACTTCTGGTCATTAAAACAACTGTGCAAAGGTTTGAATACATGACAAACATTAACTGCTACACCTGTAAAATCAAAACAATAACTGCTGACTGCTTGAGAATACTCTTTACAAATCAAATTTAAACAGAGATGAGGAAATAAATGCCTATATAACTATGGCATTGTACTTAAGGCAGCAAATGTTTTAAAATTCTTAGCATTTTAAAATTTTAAAATGATGTCTGTGACCTTGATATGAACTTGGCTGGGATGCATCAGTATCTACTACTGTTTGTGTGGGGGCACAAACATGTACAGTGTGTGTGTGTGTGTGTGTGTGTGTGTGTGTGTGTGTGTGTGTGTGTGTGTGTTCTTGTTAGGCTTGTGGATGTAATCAATTCATATAATTACATTAAAGGGCACAACTAATTATTGCATTTCCCTATAGCTGGGGGAGTCATAAAGAAATGTTAAAAACTGAATGGTTAAAAATGAATCAGCAAAGGCTGAGATAATACAAATTTTATGAATAGGTTCCACATTTCATCTAAGGGGCAGTTTACAGGGTGCAAGTTTTCGCATCAAACGAAACACTTTTGCAGTTCAACCTTCCTTTTACATGACAACGGCGTGCTGCTGCCCCTGAAACCATAAACATTTGAAAGGGGTTCCAGAGTGTAATCTTTTGAAACCGCAACTTTCTTTACAGCTGTGCTAACTGGCAAGCAGAGTGCCTGTAAATGCCGTGATGACGCTAATGCTAATGCTAATGCTAATTCTAAAGGTAGAGCAAGTCAGTGCATTCCGCTCTAGGCACTGCCAAACTCTGGTTAAAGGGGTCATATTATGCCTTTGATGTTAAAAAGTCAGATGCCAGAGTACGAAATCATGAGGTAAGGGTGTGTAGCAGTAATCTCTGTGGGCTGTTTCTAGTAGCTCTGAACCATGGATGTATTATAAGAACTGGATACCGGAAAATGGTTGCCGTTTATTTCATTGAAAGTTGCCTGCCTGGCGCATACGCCGAAAAAGTTCCTAACTTCCGGGTTTTCTTCCGCATTATGCGGCCCATAGAGACTGCGCGGTAGAGTCACCCCCCATGGTGCTCTGGGGCCTCCCATCATGCCCTGGGGCGAACAGAACATGCAAATCACGAAAAAACTCAACTTTGAGTCGTTTAATTCACTTTACTGACCACATTAAGCACCGTTTGAAACTCCCATTAAGTCAACAGGCAGGCATCCACGCCCCCGAGACACAGCACAACCACGCCTTGGGAGCACACGCGAACAGCTGTGACGTCACACTGGGAAAAGAGACTTTTCCAGAGCTTTTTTGACCATTAGAACAGTTTTTGACGGATAAAAAGTCCATGACTTAAAAATAAAGAATACAAAGATCAGTAATTAACAGGGGTTATAGCTGGGGGTGTCCTGTGAACAGTTTTACAGGCTTCTCTTTTACTATTGCGGTCAATGAGAAAAATGCTTTTTGGGCCGCATGGGATTTTTTGTTGCAGTACCAGGAGTGGCCACTGGGAAAAATCAGCGTGCCTGCTCAGAGGCGGTACCATATCCAGGTCTTATAATACATCCATGGGTTTTCTGCGTCCACCATTTTCTGCTTTCGGCTCAACTTTACGGCAGGACTGACATTTGTATGGACACGGATATGATGTGATTTAATCGATTCCAGGGAGAAAAATTGATTTTTAAAATTGTCCCATAAAAAATTGCAATATGCACATGAATCGATTTTTTTCCCCACTCCTACTATCAGCCATGGTTACTGCATTCTGAACACTGAGGCTTCCTATATTAATACATGCTGATTATCAATGAGCTGCATGTAGGTTGACAATGACTAGTCAGTGGATCAACTCAATTTTATTCATATCGCACCTTTCATACAAATATGCTGCCCAAAGTGGTTGAAACAACACAAAGAAACCAAAGATTTTTTTAAAAAAGAATAAAAGCAAAATGGACAACAATAAATAAAAAAATGTGCAAGATGAAAAAAAGAACAATGATTAAAAATTACAACAATAAAACAATCAAATGTTTAAAAAAGGTGAATAAAGTAAATGTAAGCAGACTATATTATTATCGGTTTCATGTTAAATATCCCACATTTTATTTTGAATCTTTTTTTGGATTATTCGGCATCATACCTCCCACAGTATTTCTATGCTGAATTCACTAACCGACAGAGACCCAAAACAGCCTATGACCCAAGACAGCCAATCACAGCTTCATGAAACATGAAATCATCCATAGCAACAGGGTCAAACCTGCCTTTTCTCTTACCTTAAGTATCCTTCCAGTTCCTTTATAAAAATTGCTTTCAGCAGCTTTGTGAAAAGGTTTTAAGAGAAAACTCTAGGAACTTTTAGTGACATTTAGGAGTCCTCCTAGTGTTAGTAAGTTAAAATGTTTTGTGAATACGGTCCAGAATCTTTGATTATATTTTTTCAATAGGCCTAATCATCCATCTGTCTTTTTTTTTTTTTTGAGGAAATTTTATATAATAAACTGTATTTATGTGATCTATGTGTTTGTGCACAGTGATTCCACATCCATTGTAATAATGTATGAATCTCCAATTTTTTTTTTATTTAATCAGTTTTTGTACAAATACTTGGAATAAGAAGTTTAATGTGGCGGTCAACAATTTTTGAAATATGTTCAAAAATAGAGATATTGCTACTAATAGTAGGTCAGCTGGGTGAATCAGACAGATTTTTATGAACCTTTCGGATATGCAGAAAGAAGGCAGTTGTATGGAAACACACACACGCACACAAAATCTTCTTTGTTGTCTTTATATGCATATACTGAACTTGATGTCATTGCACACACTTCAAACAATTTAGGACATGGGCAACAAAAGACTGAAAATTGTGGAGTTCTCCAAAAACGCCAAAAACAGGTAGACAGGTTCATTGGTAACAGGGGACTGGGTATGAAAGTAGCAATATCTGTCAATTTAATCTTTGGGAGAAATTTTGGAAATATTTACAAATCAGAAACTGTGTTAACTATCATGTGAGACTGCAGAAAATACAATCTTGGATTATCTGACTATGACACAGGAATACCACACAGTCTTACATTTTATAAACCAACAAACTTTTGGAAGAGGCAAATCTTATAATGTGAAGCTATTAAGGCAAACTCTGTACAAGGGACAAGCCTGAATATTTAAGGCAACTGTGGAAAATATGGAAGTGAGGGAAGTTTGAATTTTACACAAGATAATACATAGCTACCACACTCCAACAAGAATGAAAATAATGAGAGGCAGTTTGTGTTAGAAGCGTAAAACTATGCATTCCTACAAAGTGTATGTAGCTCAGTCAGACAACTCTTGGATTGAATTCAATATATTTGTTGAACATAAATACAAAATTTTAGCATAGATATCTGAAAACATTGTCATGTCCAAGAAATTTGTATTTGTATAGATTTTGTTTCTGTTTCTTTGTGGTCTTGTGGCTTCCTGTTTTATTTTGAAATCTACTCTCCTCTTGTTTCAGGTCACTTGTCACTTCCTCCCTTTGTGTGATTTCCTGCCCTTGTGATTGCCTACCTCATCCCTGATTTGTCTCACCTGTGTTCCTTATCTTATGTATAAATAGCCCTTGTCTCCCTTTGTCTTGTGCCAGTTCGTCTTGTTTCAGTCTGCCAGAAGCTCTAGTCGACGTTCTAGCCGAAATTCCATGTGTCAGGTTGAGCCAAGTTTGTATTCGTTTGTTTAACCTCCTAGTGAGCGTTTTTCTTTATTTGCACTTTCTAGTTTGAGATAATTTTTTGTTCCTCCTTGTGAGCGCTTTTCTTTGTTGTACTTTGATCCTCGTTGTGAGTGTTTTTTGTTGTTACCGATTTTTTATCAAGTAAAATTCTTTTGTTTATCCTACAACTGTTTTTTGAGTCGTGCATTTGAGTTCACCAGTTTCATGTCTGAAGTTGTTACAAACATAAGTCTGGCGCCAAGGCTCTGTCTTAATTTATTCATTCTCTGTATGCATGAAAATATTTCTGATAAATAAATGATCTGCCAAATAGACATTCCAGGGAATGAAATAGCAAGACCCCAAAGGGGATCATAGAAACAGGTGGATACTGGGGGGGGCAGTGGAATTGCAAAACGTCATTAGGTAGCAGCAAGCAAGCAGCAACAGCACAGTGGGCAGCAGACAGGACAGCAGAGCAGCAAGAATGCAGAACAAGGAATTATCGCTTAAGCAGGATGGTTGAAATAGCCCGCCCCTATCAGATGAAGAGTGCATGTGACTGATCACCTGATCAGGATCACTGCTTTAAGTTGTCTGCCTGAAGTAGCTCCACAGGCTTCGCATCATATGCAAATGTACCAAGTGCCAAGAAGCAGGTCTGGCTTAGTAATCACTCCTGCTTTATATCTATTAGGGGACAGATTTCAAATAAAGGTATCAAAAGGGTGTATTTTCTGTCATTCAGGTTGATTTGACTTTAGCCCCAAGGATTATCTGGAGAGATTAGAAGACATAATAGTCTCCATATGAAAGAATCCTAAAACCTTTAGCACAGAGCAGATTAGTATAGAGTGAGAGCTTGCATCAGGATTACCCCTTACACCGTCAGCTACTGCCAGCTGCAAGCTAACAAACAACATAAATAAAAAGCAAAACAAACAAAAACTACACTTATAACACATATTTTAACACAATATTTTAAATTCAGATATGTCTGCAAGTGCCTGATTTTTGTGCAAAGCTGACTCCTTATCTGAATCTGGTTCTGCCTTTGGCTCAGACATGTATAGCTAAAACCTGTCCAGTATTGTCTCTATGCTAACATTAGCTATCTCGAAGCACACTGCTCTTTCACAGCTCAATATCATTTTAGCAGCAGTGGTAAGTGTGGCATGAGGCTTGTGATTAATAACTTCAATTCAAAGAACTTTATTTTTCCTGTAAGGAACTTAATCTGTGGTCAAGCAGTCATACACAATATACTTTTAACAATAAATAGTCCACAATAAATACAAGAGAATAAATATATGCTTCAAAGCTTAAAAAAAAAACTCGGTAGGGGTACAAGGACAGAAGGATGGATAGGGAGAACGTGGTGTTAGTTGGGGGAATGGTGAATAGGTGGGAGCTTGGTGGGGTGGGTGGTCCTTATTGTTGGTTCAACAGTCTAATTAATGGAAGCAGGCACAAAGGCGGACATGGTTCGTTTAGATTTTAAGGACAGGGCACGAAATCACTTCGCTTAGAGTAACAGATTATACTAGTTATTGAGGTTGTGAGTGAAATCAGATGCGATGAGTCTGCTTTTCCTGATGGCTTTTTCATCAAATATGGCTGTGAGAGTGGTCTGGGATTTTCCAGTGAGCTTCTCACTCATTTTTATGATACTGTTGAAGGGACATGTGTTCACCTCATTCAGGGAGCCAAACCATGTCAGGATGCCGAAGGTGAGGGTGGATGGACAAATGTAGAACTTCTCAGTGATGGAGAAAGAGGGTGTGCTATAGCCCCTAAACACGTCATTTTATGTAAGAAAACCATTTTAAACACAGTTTTAATTATCAAGATTTTTTTATACATAAAAATGTTTTAGAGATGAACTTTTAAGAAAGTGGTGCAGGTTAATTTTTTATGTACTTTATACTTAATGCAGAGGAAAAACATTTTCTGTTTTGAGAAAAAATAAGTGACTTTTATTTTGTTAAATGCACGACACTTCACTAAGGGATACCTATATCGGTACTCCCTCTGCAGTGCACTGCGCAGAGTAGGTTGGTAGTTCATCAGATCAGTAGTTTCAGTAGTCAGTCGGTCAGTTAGTTGGTTAATCAGTATATAGTAACATTAGTCAGTATAGTCAGTCATAGGGAGTAGCTGTTACTCGGTGATAGTATTTAGTTATTCAGCACATGGCTCGCTTGAATACTTGATTCTGATTGGTCAATTCAGCGGTGGTTATTTCCAGAGAGTTCACCGATGCTCCGTAGGCTATATTCACCGTTGCTATGCAGGCGCTTCCATGGCTACCACTCAATGGTTGATGGTAGGATACTGTAACCGCAAAAGCACTAATGGCGTATTTCAGTAATATGTCATTTAATATATTTGGAGAGGACAAAACACTGGATGTATGGCTGAAAAACGACATTTCCCAAGTGAAGAAAAAGAAAAGAAAAAAAAACAACGGCGCAGAAAAGGCAAGAGAGGTGAAAAGGCACAAAGCCTTAACACCTTAACACAAACACAAACAAGCCTTAATGCAAAGCCTGGTCCGCCTTATTTTATCAATAAAATCTCTTTTAATCATTATTTTGTGTTACATTATTGAAAGATTTAGG